>CAMOHE010044499.1:2332-22163 GCA_946598075.1 Artocarpus hirsutus
TTAAATATTTTTAATGTTCTTTTTATTTGCTTAATTATTACGATGGTTGATTTTATTTCCTCAAATTATTCTATTTGAACGATTTTAAAATTATCTCATTTTTATTTATAAATCTAATTGTAAAACCCTGTTTTTAACTAAATCTTTATTTAATTAACCTAACTAAACCACCACGTCACCTCCCGTACTCTGGGGTGTGACAAAAAATGTCCCCTATTTTTTCATTTTTCCAAATCATCTCTCTTCCTTTCACTCTCACTTCTCTTCCTATCATTAGAGATTTCCCCTGCATAAGGCAGCGAGGGGAGATTGCTGTTAAATTATTAATTCTTATTATTTATCATTATTTTTAGCAAGAGTAGATTATTATTATTATTATTATTATGAAAAGAGAATAATCTTTTGTTTACTTTACCGGTTTATAAAAACCTTATTTTCTAATCATTTTATTAAACGATTTAATGAGAAGCCCTAATATTCTTTTATCTCTCCAATTTGTTCTCAAAATTCACATGGCATCAGTGTCATAAGCATCACCGTCGCCGTTGTTTGTAAAATTAAAATTGGAGGTCAGCTTGAACATGCATAGAACTTGGAATGGAAATTAGAGTCGCACAATAACTCAAATTTATTTTGACACTTAAAGATTTGACCATGGGAGTTTTAAGAAGTTTCTATCCTCCATGACACTTCTTTTCTATTTTAAGAAGTTTCTATCCTCCATGACACTTCTTTTTTATGTGGATTAACTTATGCCACACCCAACAAAAGTACTTGATTTAATGCCATGTGGCAGACCAAAAACTAAAATAAATAGACTAATATATTCTTAGGGTTTTTTCCCTCTCCCTCACTTTTCCCTCTCTTTTTTTCTCTCTTCTTAGATGTCTCTCAGCTTTCCCCTCTCTCTCAAGATCACTGGAGATCTTCCCGCAACACTGTGCAACATTGCACTCGTCTACATCTGTGCCTCGCCGCGTTGTTGTGGAGATCTCCCCTATCGTTCCACTTTAGCTCTGTTGCTTCAAATCCACCTTCTTTCTCTCTTGTGTGTGCAACATTGTCAGAGATCTTCGACGTCGCACAACCACTCAATTTGTAGCTCTATGCCATGTTGTATCATTGTGAAGATTTCAAGTCATGATGATGGAGATGATCACAACACTGAGATCCGACCGTATCCCAATGGAGATTCGATGATCCGCGCACAAGAGGGGGGGGGGGGGGTGGTGCACACGGTGGTGGTGAAGATCTTCCTCAAATGGTGGTTGCTTCCCTACACTGGAGATTTGAGGATTAGCCATCCCGATACAGCGGCCACCATGTAGTGACTATTGAAACCTCTCTTTTTTCTTTCTTTTTTTTTTACATTTTGGGTTTTTTTTTCCCATTTTAACTTTTTTTATTTTTTTCTTATTATTTTTTGAGGATTTTTTATTTGATTGCTATGTTTGCAGTTTTTTTGAGTTTTATTTATTTTTGTAATTTTTGAGTGATGGAGATGGCATAGTGCCACCACTCTTGGCAGTTATCTAAGGGAAATTGTGTGGATACCTGTAGTAACTAGGGTAAATTTTTTTGAGTTGATTATTGTTTTGTGCTTTTTTTTTTTTTTTTGAATTTTTGTGTTTTTGGATGACGGAGACGGCTATGGAATCCCGGATCATGGTAGTCATCGGTCAGTATGTATCACTGTAGATACCAGCCAGATATAGGTATCGCAGTTGAATACTGGCTGGTGTATTAGTTGGATACTAGTATTATGGTGGTTAGTGACTAGTGTTGTGTCTGGATACCTTGAGGGCGTATTTGGTATTATTAAATATAGTATGATGATGTAGCGTAATATTCTTCGTAATTGATTTTTTATGGTGACATAAATCAATCCAAACCTTATTTTTATCGTATTTATGTAAAGAGCCTAAGTTTTAATCAGTTTGTACATGGAATTCCTACTAGTGATATATTGATCTTGATATATTGATCTTTTGTACCCATATGTTTTTGTGTTTTACTTCCATTTGGTGTCTTATGAATTGATTAAAAAAGCCATTTTTTTATTGAGGACGGCTTTAGCATTGAAGATTTATTGTTTTGAAAAAATATGTTTTTTGTGATAAAGAGCTCCACAATCTGATTTTTTCAAGCTTAGCTTAACTAGGATTGGGCTCCTTCTTTATAGTCTTTCTCTATTTTTTATTTGTCCTTTTAAGGAATCCTCTTCCTCTTGCTTAGTTCCGTCACTTTTTGTAATCAATATATTCATTCTCTTGTTTCAAAAAAAGGGGTCAATTCATGGAGGAGGATCTCTCTACTTTGCTTACTTCTAGTTATTAATTCTTTCGTCTACAATAAATGTACCATTGGAATCACGTATGTCTCGAGAGTTTCATAACTTTCATTCAACACAATCACATGCTATGCTTGTCTTCTCTTATATAGGTTTGTTATCCTCTTGCTTCGTAGGTATGTCTTCTTCCTTATAGGTCTTGGATTCTAGCGCTTCTCATAATACGTTACCAGATTTGCCATTCTTTGTTTGATCATCTTCCAAGCCATCTATGTCAACTATGACAAATGATGATACTCTTATGCCTTTAGTAAATATTGGTTCATTGTTATGATCCAATTAATCAAATAATATATGTATCCCGTCATGTTGAGTTTTCTCAAACATATACCTTTCTTTTCCATTCGTACTAGTTCTCGTAGTATGACTAAGGCTGATCATATTTGCATTGATCCTAATATTTTTTATACTAATCTTGACCCACATTATAGTTTGTATACACCTACTCCCACTTTAGAACATGATTCTGTTGGGATTGATGCCCTATAAGCATTGACATTGTATATATTGTTAATAAATAAATAAAGTGATATTAATAATTATTTTGGTTGCTCATATATATTATAAATACATTTATAAACATCAAGAAAATTCCATGATTATTTATGTAACTATAAGTTTAGCATATAAGTGTTATATGCTTAGGGATAAAATTTATAGATAATAATCTAAATAGTCCGTAATAATTAATTAAAGTTTTAGGATCTTTAATTAAATATTACAAGTATGGTCCAATCTCATTTAGAATGAAATAGTCCTATACAGGCTATTAATGCAGAGACATTAGATTGGAGGTACTTTATATAATAAGATTATATAAGGCTGGACTAGATAAATTATGAATCTCTAATAATCATCTGTTACAAATAAAGTATTCAAATTTATCACTATGATGATTATATATTTGATAATCTTAATTTTGAGTATTTATTAGACTCCTATTTATGACATTATGTTTTTTGACTTGTATGATAAGATTTGCCTAAACACAGATCATAACTTATCATCTTAGAAACATAATGTAATAAATAGCTAGGAATTATATTATACAGATATGGAATCCATTGCTTCCTTATAAGAGTTAGAAAATAGTTCTCTTGAGTGGTAATTCAAGGTTTGAACAGTAACGCGCTCGTTTATAATAAGATTATGAATTAACTGTTCATTAGAGAATTATTGGACCTCAAAGATAAAGAAATAATAAGAGAGATGAACGGCAATTGAACCTAAATCTTATTATGTACTATTTATGGATGACTGAGTTATATGTAATGATTATATTAATGGACTACTCGTTAATTATCTTTGAGTAATTTTTACTATAGTATCAAGAGTTCAGTTTCAAGTTTTTAGTGGAATAACACTGAAACTAATAAATTTGGCACATTAATTAAAGAGTTTAATTAATTGTCAAATTTATTGGAGCTTGGGTTAAAGGTCCATAGGTCCCCAATACCACCTCTAAAACACTATATTGGATTTAATACATAGAATGAATTATACATATTTAATTTGAAATTATTGAATTCTAAATTAATTATTTCACACTTAAGATATTAATGTGATACAGAAATAAATTCTCTGTGACGCATAATATAATGTTATAAATGTTGTCATATTTAACTGAGCATTAGTTAATTAATTAATTTAAAAATCTATTTTTAAATAAATATGATTTATTTTTGAATTTTAATATATATATATATTAGATTTTATTATATATTAATATATATATATATTTTAGATTATGTAAACATTTTTGTTTACATTTTATTTTTAAACATATAAACTTATATATATTATATATAGAAAACAAACGATAAAAAAAAAACGTAAATGTTTGTTATATATATATATATGTAATTTAAAGAATCACATAACGTGATTTAGTTTTAAAATAAAATAAAATAAAGGGATAAGGATCATGTAGAGTATAGCCCTTTCTATATATCTAATATGGTGGTTATTTTAGATTTAAACTAAATCAAAATTAATTAAATATAATTGACTACTCAGATATAAAAAGATAGAGATAACAGTTATCTCCAATCAATCAATCTTTTCACGTAACTTTTGCAGAATACTCAAAGAGACAAACTGAGAGTTCTTTCTTTAAAAAAAAAAAGGTCTGTTATCTCATGTGTTGTGTACATAGCAGATCTAGAAAAGTGTAAGGTTAATTCATTCTTGTAGTTTGACGCCCACTCATTTTTCCATTGGTGTAGAGGCCTGGCTTAAAAGATCGTGGTATCAAAGAAGAAAGCTAGGATACCCTAATAGGTCTTTAAAGGTTTGTAAAAATTCTCAAAGCTTTCTATTATTAATTAAAATTATATAGCTATTCCCGATAAACAAAGTTTTTAGAAAATTTTTGTTTCTCAACAATCAGTTACTTCTCTGCGTTTCATACTTATTTCCAATAGATTCTTGTGGACTTCTCACTAGTAGTTCAGTAGATACAGGTATTTTGGCTCCTCACATGCCTATTGCTCCTTCTTCTCTACGGTTGTATTATCATCTCCTGAGATTATGGCTCCTTCTCCTCGTGACTACCCTACATGTATTCGTAAATCCACTCAATTGTTAGTTAATTATGTGAATCTGAATATTTAATCTCTTTTTCTTTTACTGCTTGCTATTTGCATGGCCTACATTCTTAAAAACTTATTGGGACCTACTGTTCATGTCTAAAAATATAAATCAAATATAGCCTCCAGTATAAAGTTATCCAAGTAATAAAACTTGATGAATCTAAGGTTGATCTCGTACGGACGAGGTATTGTAAAGGTCCAATATATCAGTTATATTATTTTATTTCTTAGTTAAAGAATTTGAGGATTAAATTTAATTACTTAAAATTTATTTACAATATTTACACATTTTTTTACTTTTCCATTTATAGAATTTTTTTTTGTGATTTTTAATACTTCAATAATAAGAAATGTGACTTAAGTTAGAATGATAAATGAAACTTTAATATTAAGAAATTTAACTAAATTAGATAGAAGATGGAACTTTAATAATAAGAGCAATTTTAACTTAGAAGAAACAACAATTGTAATAGTGATGAGGATTAAATGTTCTATTCTAGTAATTAATTTAAATATGTTTTAGTTTTTCTAAAATTATGTATTAAAATGGTTTAAGTATGCAATATACCTTCTTTTGTCTACAATAAACTAAGAGTTACCAAGCATTTAATGTGCCAATTCATGTCTATAATACATCAAAAGTTCATTTTTAACAAATATGATGATTTCAAAATTAACTAACTAAAATTACCAACAAAAATAAAGTTAAGCACTTTTCGTGTCATTCCTTATCTATGAATAATTAAAGTGCTCCCAAGCATTACCTACGCTAACCTATATCTACGATAAATCAAAACTTTATTTTGCAAGAATTTTAGCTAAATAAATTAGAAAACATAATTGACATTATAAATGTTAAAAAAACTTTGAAAAACTAAAAATATTTAAGATTATTTTGCCATAAGTTCCTCTCTCTTCTCAGCTAAAAAGAAAATTAGAACGATATTATGAAAGTAAAAACATACATAATATTTAACATAGCTAAAAATTACAACAACATAAAGATAAAACTATATTTAAAAAAAAAAAAACTAAAACTAGAAACTAAGAAAACCAAAAACTAAAATTTAGAACTGCATTTTTACAAGAGGGGAAGAGTTTCTCACAAGAAGAAGGGGTGAGGTTTACAAGGTATAGAGGGGAGTATTTATACTAGAAGATGGTAACTATTTACAAGAATTTTTACATTTTTTATTTATTGTTTACTATTTTTGTTATTTTATTTATATATTTTTGATGCAAAATGACTAGGATAGCAAAATGATAGATTTTGGGATTTTTTGAATAAAAGTTGTAGTAGCCCACATTTTCTTTTCAATCAAAATTGAAATATGATTTCTATATTTTTTTAATAATTTTTCTTCTTTTTTCATGCCTGAAAGAACTCTTCTTTGTTTGATATTTACTTCATAATCAAGTGTAGCACCTATAACGATTGGACGCTGGGAATCCATCATATGCACGAACCGAGACTCAATCTAATAGCTTGGAAACACAAAGCTGGGGCCACAAGGACATAAAATAGCCATTGGGTGAGACACATTAGGAGGATCTAACGGACGCAAATCTTTGATTGATCGGTTACACATGAGACGGATGCAACGACTCCAGCAGCTAACTCTAAAACCTGTTAAGGCACATGGACAACTGAGATCTTTTGGGCGGTTTGATCATGTGGCTCTACTTGCACCACGTGTCAGGTGAGATTCAAATTTGAATTTTTATTGTATCTTTTGATTTTATTGTCTGGTTTTGCCCCATTTTGCACTATTTGCTTCTTTTTCTTGTAGATTTCAAATAAAAAATAAACTAAACAAACTAAAATTAATTATTTTATAAACATAATTTCTATAATAATTTAAAAATATTTATTTTATATTAAAACACATAAAACACACTAAAAATAAATAAAACTTCTAAAATTAACAAATCTTAACAGATATATTATTTAAAACTTAGGAATATTTTTAAAAATTATTATAAATATTTTAAAAACATATTTACAAACTAAAAACTTATTTATAAACACTTTAAGACTCAAAATAAAATTACACAATATTACTTTTATGATTTTTATTATTTACAAGCTAATTAGCCATTTAACACACATAAATGATTCTAAAAATCACAAAAAAAATATTATTAAACATAAAAACATACTAAAAAGATATTTTTAAATATATTTTCATAAAAACATACCGAAATACTAATTATCATAGAAATGTTATAATTAAGGGATTTAATGAGAAATATAAATGCAAATTAATAATATTTAGCTATAAGAAATATGCATTTCCATAATCTCATCTCCGACCGTAGGCAGAGGGGACTCTATATTTTGGATGAGCTTAAAGTACCAAGTGTTGTAGCTTTTAGTATGACTTTTTCTCTTTTTGTTTGAATCGTTCATCTTTTTAATTTTTTTATGGCATTCTCGCCTTGGTGATATTTTAGCATTTCATTTGCAATATTTAGTTTCTATAAGAGCACTGGGAAATTTGAAATCTCATGATATTTATTATCAGAGTGGTTGCAAACTAGTAATATTTTTGTTTTACCCTTTAGTAGAAAGTCTTTCTTTCTCTGTTGCCTTATTTAATCTTGTTCATTCGAATGTGTAGGGACTTTTCCTATCACCACCAAAGGGGTTACGATATTATGTTTTCTTTATTGATGATTACAATTGTTATTGTTGGGTTTACCTTATGAATGACAATCTGATTTCTTTAGTATTTTCAATGAGTTTCAAGTTCTTCTTAAAACTTAACATTTAGTTGTTATCAAGTGTTTTCAATGTGATTTGGGTGGAAAGTAGACCTTTAATATTTCTTTTATGATTTACTAGACCTAGATGGAACTACTCGTCAACCTTATGGAGTTGCTAAAAGTTAACATGGACATCTTATTGAGGCTGCTCATTCTCTTTTATTATCTGCCTATGTTCTTGGTGAATTTCGGCGAGAAGTAATCCTTACTGCTGCTCATTTGATTAATATAATTTCAATCTCATACAATTCAAGTTGGTGACATTTTGAAAATTTGTATGGACATGCTTGTGATCACTTTTCCTTGCATATCTTTGGTTCTACTTGTTTCGTCCTTTGATCTCATGTCAAGCTTAATAAATTATTCTCATGATAGGTTATTCTGCTAGTCAAATCGAATATCATTGTCATGATCTAGTTAGTCAAATTTTATATTTCTCTCGTCATGTTAAGTTTCTTAAACATATATCTTTCTTTTCCTTTCCTATTAGTTCTCATAGTATGACTAAGTCTGATCATATTTGCATTGATCCTTTTATTGTTGATGCTGATATTGACTCATATTGTATTTCATATTCACTTGCTTCTACTTTAGAACATGATTCTTGTAGAGTTCTTGCTAGGGGTGGCAAAATTCACATTCATGTTAGCACGTTTATAGCATGACATATTAAAGCTAAACACAAACACGACACAATTAATAACGCAAACATGAACATGACCCACCTATAGCACGTGTAAAATGGCATAACTCAATTAACATGATTACTAAGTGGGCCGTAATGGGTTGACATGATAACAACACCTATATGGCACGTTTATGACGCAATTAACTAAAATTAAATAAATTAAAAAAATTAAAAAAGCCAATAAAAAAATTAACAAAAACACAATATCTAATTAATACTAACTTACTACAAATATTTCAAATATTTTTATTTTTAATTGTAAATATGTTATAAACAGGCGGGTCGTGTCATGCTATGTCGGCATGTTTACTGCCATTTAATTCAACGTGTTAAGGTGTGTTAGACGTGTTATCACGAATCCAGGCCATTTATTTTTGTGTTATTCATGCCAACCCATTTATGTTCTAATCAATAACATGCGATCCAAACCCGATTATCTCATGTTGTTTTCGTATCGTGTCATTTTGCCATGTCCAGAACTGCCGGTTCTAGTTCTTGCTGGTAGTTAGTTTAGTAGGAACTAGTATTTTTGCTCCTAACACACCTGTTGCTCCCTACAGTTGTGTTATCATCTCTTGAGACTATGGCTCCTCCTCTTCGTCGCTATCCTACATGTATTCATAAATCTACAACTTCAAGATTTTGCTTACACTCTTTATTCTAAATCTTTTATTTCCTTCTTAGCATATATTCACCATCACTTTGAGCTTTTGTCATATAGAGAGGTAGTTTGTAATTCACTTTGGCAACATGCTATAGCTGAAGAACTTCCTATGTTGAGACTTAGTACCTTTACTACCAGGAAAACAAGCAATTGGTTCTTGTTAGGTGCATAACATCAAAACCAAGTTTGATAGATCTATTGAAAGATACAAAGCCTGATTAATGGCCAAGGGATACTCACAAAAATACAGTATAGGTTATGAGGAGACTTAAGCTCCTATCATAAAAATGACTATAATTCATGCTCTCATTGTTGTTGCATCTATTAGTTATTGGTATTTATTTTAAATGGATGTTAAGAATGCCATTTTCAATAGGGATCTTCAAGAAGAAGTTTACGTGTTACCTCCTCAAGATGTTCCTTATCAAACTAGTGAAGTTTACAAGCTTAGAGAAGCGTTGTATGGTCTTAGGCATACACCTTGAGCCTAATTTGAGAAGTTATCTATAGTGATTACTTTGCTTGGTTCTCTCTTAGCTATCATGACTTAATCTTGTTTATCAAAAATACCATTGTTGGTCATATTTTGCTTCTTTAAATGTTAATAATATGATTAAAATTGGTGATGATGTTGATAGGATTGCAACACCAAAGTCAAAGTAAGCTCGTTGTTTTGTAGTGAAGGATTTGGACTCGCTCTATTACTTTTTAGGTATTGAAGTTACTTCCTCTCTAAAAGGTTATCTTCTCTCTTAGTTTAAGTATATAGCTGACATATTTGATTGTGCTTGTCTTACAGATAAAAAGACTATTGATATACCTCTTGAATTTTAGCTTAGTTTATCTCACCATATCTCATCCTGATAATATGTTATCCATATAGTTAGTCAGTTTGTTACTTTGCATACTACAATTCAATGGGCTATTGTTTTTTGCATTTTGAGGTATCTTTATGGCATAAGTTTTTGTAACGCCCCAAAATTAATTAAATGTTATTAGTATATAAAATGGTGGATTAGTGTGCCACAATGAGTATTTTAAACTTACTTTGATTACTTTGTAGGACTCCTAAATTAATGATATTTTTGATTATTTTAATGGTTTTCAATTACTCTTAATTATTTTATTTGTTGTTTTGAATTTTAAAACAAAACAATTTATCAAAATGACCAATAGGTCCCATGAAGGAGAAACCATGTGCAGGACATGGTTTTCCTTCCACATATTGCTCTTCCTTCCCCTCTATTTATTTCTCTCCTTTCCCTTTACCTCTCTTCACTCTCTCACCTCTCTCTCTTCTCTCTCTCCCGTTCACTCATCCTCTCTCTCTCTGCCTCTCCTTCCCTCTCAAATTCTCTCAAAAATTTTTGAAACAAAATCAATCCCAAGCTTTGGATTAGTAGATTGAAGGCTCGGGAACGTGGTTTTGCAACTACAAACACGATTTAAAACTTTGAATCGAGGTTAGTTTCTAAATTTCAAAACTTTTTAAAATTTTCTAATTTCTTGGTATTTTGAAATCTAAGCTTCTCCAAGCTTAGAAAACCTTTAATCTAGGTTAGATGAACTTAAAACGACTAGAATTTAAGCTTTGTTTGATAAAAAATGGATTAAATCAAAATTTTTCATTTTTTTCCATTTTTCCCTAATTTTGGGATTTTTCAAAATCTTTATGCAAATCTTATTTAAATTGGTTCCAAAGTATTTTATGATGATTTTCTATCATCCATTAATGTAACCCATGCTTGAGAATTGAGAAAAACAGGTTGAAATGGAGAATTGGGCTCAGGAGGCCAAAATGTCGTGCTTGAAAAATTTTAAAATTTTTCCAAATCAGTAGGCCAAACTTTGTGTTCGGCAGGCCGGATTTAAAGAGTTCGGCAAGCTAGATTCATCCGTCTGGCAAACCAAACCTAGAAAAGTTTGGCAAGCCAGACCAGGGTGATCGGCAGGCGACCGGCATGGTGGAAATTTTGTAATTTTTCACCCGTGTTCACCATTTTGAACCTCGATTGAAATTCTGACTTTGTAAAATGATTTTATAAAACTAAATGGCACACTAAGACACTATGAGATGATTTAGTAATATAGAATATCTCACGCTAGATACTAATAGACCTAGTTTTCATTTAAGATAGTACGTGGATCCACGGAGCTAACGTATAGTGGACCAAGATTTTGATGTGGGACACTGGCCTGAGAATTGAGAAAAATAGGTTGAAATGGACAATTGGGCTCGGGAGGCCAAATCCCATGCCTGAAAAATTCTAAAATTTTTCCAAATCAGTAGGCCAAACTTTGTGTTCGATAGGCCGGATACAAAGGGTTCGGCAGGCTAGATTCATCCATCCGGCAGGCCAAACCTAGAAAAGTTCAGCTGGCCAGACCAGGATGATCGGCAGGCCGATCGACGTGGTGGAAATTTTGTAATTTTTCATCTGTGTTCACCATTTTGAACCCCAATTGAAATTCCAACTTTGTAAAATGATTTTATAAAACTAAATGGCACACTAAGACACCATGAGATGATTTAGTAATATAGAATATCTCATGCTAGATGCTAATAGACCTAGTTTTCATTTAAGGTAGTACGTGGATCTGTAGAGCTAACGTATAGCAGACCAAGATTTCAATATGGGACACCGGCATGAGTATCGAGGTGGGACTTCTACCCCTCTTTCTTAGTAACCTAGTTTTAAAATAATTTTTGGCCAAAAAGGGATTTTTATCAAAATGTTTTCAATAACTAATTGAAAAAGATTTTTATTGAATGTCTTTATAAATAGTAGAACTGAGGTGGTTTTCATAATAATTCTCATAATGAATGTAAATGATTATATTTGGTAAAAAGAGCTTTTAATAATCATAGAAAGATATATATAATTATATTTAAGGGCATGATGCCATATCAGAGATGGGTCGTGTAGAGTGCGACCTTGGGGGTAGGTTCCAAAACCCAGCTAGGCCACTACGGTGGTGAAATATATATGGTTTACCTAGGAAAAGAAAATGGTATTTTTTTCTGGTCGACTAATAAACTATTTTGGTAAGATAAACCTTTATTAAATTTTCATCTATTTATTTATTTGTTCTAGTTTGTTTTCTATACGATTGTTTAAATAATGAAGTTTCTTTTGAAATTAAATGTTTTAAAAATATAGTCCTACTGAGCCATTTCGCTCACATTTTATTTGTTTTACAATCTTTTCCCCACTAGTTAGAGTTCAGCATAGGATTGGAGAGGAGTACACAGACAGGACATTCAAACTGTAGGAGAATTAAGTAGATTATTTAAATTATAAAATCAAGGCATGTATAACTTTTCCTTTTTCTCTCTTATTTTGGACTGTGGTTGTAATTTAATATTGTTGATACCATGTGTGTGCACAAATATGGGTCAATGGGACCCATTCTTGTTTTTCCCTTATTTTTTTATTATCTTCTCATCGTCCACCTTGTTATTTTTATTTGCTTAATTATTATAATTGCCTACTTTAAAAGAATTTTGAAAATTATCACATTTTTATTAATAAATTTTAATTATAAAACCTAAATTTTAACTAAATCCTCATTTAATTAACTTTATTAAACCACCACATCACCTCCCATATGATGGGGGTGTGACAGAATGGTATCAGAGTTCAAGGTTAGAAACCTTGAGAATTATGCACACATAGGTATGACAATGAAATACCACTAACAGTCTAATTTTGTTTTCAGAAGTGAGAGAATGGCACCTAGACGTCGTTCGACAACCGACACCGAGTTTGGAAATGATGAGGGCATGATGAGGGCTATGTTTGCTGCATTCCGACAGATGGCAGCTAGGGCAAAACTGGATGATTCCAAGGCTAGTCATCGACATTCGTACTTTAAGGAATTCTGGCGTGCGTTTGTATCGACTTTCGACGGAACTGGGGACCCGCATGTGACAGAATATTGGCTAGATTTGATCGTGAAACATCTGGATACTCTTGGCGTGCCAGCAGAGTATCGTGTGGAATTTATAGCATACAAGTTCGAAGGTGGTGCCAATACCTAGTGGAAGCAAGCTAAACGTCTAGAAAACAATGGTGATATCAGTTGGGATAGGTTTGATGAGATGTTTTACAATCGGTACTTTCTGTAGGGATACAGGGACCAAAAGGCAGCAGAATTCTATAGGTTGCAGTAGGGTGATATGTCAGTTCGGGAATACGAGGCGAAGTTCAATGAATTGGCTAGGTTTGCTCCCTCTATAGTGGCATTGGAACGTGAGAAGTGCATTAAGTTTCAGGAAGGACTCAAAGCCCCTATCTGACGGCAGGTGGTTGCCTTGTGACTTAGGAACTTCGGAGAGCTTGTGTCATTAGCAATATCAGTGGAAAATGATTACGCATAGTATTGTGAGAATCGAGCCAAGATGTCAGGTGGACCACAGAGAAGCGGTAGGAGGAGCATCAGTAGTCGACCGACTTCGGGAAAGAACAAACAGGGTGACACAAATAGTGGTAACAGCAGTTCGTCTAGCAGCGGGCACAACAACCCCTACAGCTTTGATTGCCATTATTGTTAGTAGCCAAGACACATCAAGAAGAATTGTCCGATCAGGAGTGCTTGCCTAGGACTTCAAACTGGAGAAGGAGCCAGTCATCAGCCCCAGCCTCAAACTCTACCTCAGCCTCAGCAATACCTTCAGCTTCAGTTCCATCAGTTTTCTCCTCAACAACTGCCACATCCAGCACAAGGACACCAAGCGTAAAACTTTCAGTGTAATGTCCCTCAGTACCGAGCGCCGAGTATAGCCAGCATGCAGTTGCCATCATCGCAGCAACATCGGCCAACTAACCCAAGATCTAGTGGTGCGGCTAAAGGTAAAGGAAAAGCTCCAATACATGTTCACACAATGACATTAGGAAGTTCAGATACCTAAACCAGTAACGTGGTTGTCGATGGTAAGTTATGGTTTCCCAGTCCTTAGCATACGTGTTATTTGATACTGGTACCACTCATTCTCTCATTTTGAGCTCTTTTGTACATGCCTTAAGATTAGAAATAGAAGAGTTTGACGAACCCTTAGTGATAGCTTCACCATTGAGAAGGGTGTTTGTGAACTTTATTTGTAAAGCTTGTAAAATAAAGATTAGAGATGAGATTTTGGAGAGTGATTTGATTGTAATCCCCATGAGTACATATGATGTAATCCTAGGGATGGACTGGTTGTCTAGATATAGTGTAGTCGTAGACTGTCAACTTAGGAAAGTAACTCTAGTGTCTGATAGGAGGACGATGATCACTTACTAGGGTGGTGGTGATCGGCTAACGAGTGAGCATCTCGTAAGGGCGTGTTTCAGAGGGCGGAAGAACGTAGCTTGTTATGCCTTCCTCATGAGCCTAGAAGGAGAGTCTAGTGCCTCTAGAAGAAACGCAGCAATTCTAGTAGTAGACGAATTTGAATATGTCTTCCCTGACAAATTGCCAGGATTACCACCACATTAGGAGATTGAATTTGGCATCGAGTTACTTCCAGGAATAGCACCGATCTTTGTAGCACCTTATCGGATGGCACCGGTAGAGATGAAAGAACTCAGAAAGCAGCTTCAAGAGCTTGTTGATAAGGGATACATCTAGAATAGTATATCGCTATGGAGAGCGCCTGTTTTGTTCGCTAAGAAGCATAATGGAACCCTCCAGTTGTGCATAGATTATCGACAGTTGAATCAGGTCATGATAAAGAATAAGTATCCTCTGCCCAGGATTGACGAGTTGTTTGATCAGTTGGGAGGTTCGCAGTACTTCTCAAAGATAGATTTAAGGTCAAGGTATCATCAACTCAGAATTAAGGAAGAAGACATTCCTAAGACAGCTTTTAGGACCCGATATGGACATTTCGAGTTTCTAGTAATGTCGTTTGGATTAACGAATGCTCTGGCAGCCTTCATGGATTTGATGAACAGGAGATTCCGGCCTTATTTGGATTAGTTCATGATTGTGTTTATCGACAATATTTTGGTTTATTCTAAGACTTGGGAGGAGCATGAGCAGCATCTCAGAATTGTGCTTCAGACTCTACGGGAGCATCAGTTGTATGCTAAGAAGGAAAAGTGTAAGTTCTGGTTAACAGAGGTCAAATTTCTAGGTCATGTCATCTCCGAGCATGGTATTTCAGTGGATCCGTCTGAGGTAAAAGCCATAGTGGAATGGGAACGGCCAAGGAATGTGGCAGAAATCCGTAGCTTTTTAGGACTTGCAAGGTATTATAGAAAATTTATGAAGGACTTCTCGAAGATAGCAGCACCGTGGACAAGATTGATCAGGAAAAATGTCAGGTTCGAGTGGGATGAAGAATGTGAGCTTGCTTTTCAAGAACTGAAGAATCGGTTGACTTTAGCTCCAGTTTTGATCATTCCTGATAGTGAAGAACCATACGAAGTTTATACAGATGCCTCAGGACACAGGCTTGGATGCGTGTTGATGCAACATGGACGTGTTGTAGCATAAGGATCGAGACAACTACGACCTCACTAGCAGAATTGCCCTACTCATGACTTATAGCTTGCGGCGGTAATTCATGGACTGAAGATCTAGAGATGTTATTTGTACAGGGCGACATTTCAGGTTTCCTCCGACCATAAGAGTTTGAGGTATTTGTTCACTCAGAGGGATTTGAAATTGAGGCAGCGAAGGTGGATGGAATACATGGAGGATTATGATTAGTACCATCCTGGAAAAGCTAATGTAGTTGCGGATGCACTTAGTAGGAAGTCTTTGGGGATTCTCGCTTGTTTGGCTCTTGAAGATTAAAAAAGAGATGCAATAGTAAGTGAGTTCGGGCTCTAGTATTATGAAGACTACGATTGCGTTTCAGAGTATCACATGGAGACGACCCCAGCTCTTGTTTAGATGGTGAAGCAGAATCAGTGACAAGACCAGCACCTTTAGGGAATCTGGACGCAGGCTCAAAACGGAGAACAACTCAAAGAATGGGAGATACATGTGGATGGATCGTTGTACTTCAGGGAGAGTCTAGCAGTTCCAGCAATTGTGGAAGTAATGAAGGCTGTTATGGATGAAGCCCACAAGTCTCGGTTTGCCATTCATCCGGGGAGTACGAAGATGTATCGTGATTTGAAGAGACAAAATTGGTGGAGAGGTATAAAGAAGGATATCCGAGAATACGTGATCAAGTGTACGACTTGTCTTCAGGTGAAAGCCAAACATCAGAAGCCAATGGGTCAGCTTCAGCCACTTCCTATTCTAGGGTGGAAATGGGAACATATCACGATGGATTTTCTTACCAGATTGCCAAGGACAAAGCAAAGACATGATGTGATTTGAGTCATAGACGACAGGTTAATGAAACCAGCTTATTTTATTTCGTGCAAATCGACTTGTTTGAGGAGAGTTCTTGGGGAATTGTATATGCAAAACATAGTAAGATTGCATGGAGTTCCTCTTTCCATCACATCAGATAAAGACACCAGATTCAATGCCAAGTACTAAAGAAGCTTTCAGGAGACTTTGGGTACAGATTTGAATTTCTACACAGCGTTTCATCCTCAGACCGATGGGCAATCAAGCAGGTTATGATTCTAAAAGACATGTTACGTGCTTGTGCATTGGACTTCAGCAGGAACTGGAAGAAATATTTGCATCTGGCAGAGTTCGCATACAACAACAGCTATCAATCAAACATTAGCATGGCACCGTTTAAAGCACTGTATGGACGACTGTGTCGGTCACCGGTATGTTGGGCTGAATCAAAAGATAGAGTTATTCTTGGGCCAGACAAGATTCACGATAGTAATGAAAGGGTCACTATGATTCGGGATCGATTGAAAGCAGCTCAGAGTCGACAAAAGAGTTACATGGATAAAAGACGTCGACTCTTGGAATTCGAGGTAGGAAACTTTGTTCTCTTGAAGGTATCGCCTCGCAGAGGCATCACACGATTCAGAGTAACTGATAAACTAGTGCCAAGATATGTTGGACTGTTTGAAATTACTCAACACATGGGTATTGTTGCTTATCGACTCGACCTTCCTTAAGAACTTTTACATGTTCACTATGTATTCCACGTGTCGATGCTTTGGAAGTGTCTGCTTGAGCAGGATAAGATCATTTCATCCCAAGACATACAGATTTAGGTAGACACGATGTACGAAGAAGTGCCTATCTAGATCATCGATCAGAAAGTGATCAGCTTACGTCGTCGTGAGATCCCATTAGTTAAGGTCGTGTGGCAGCATCATAGGGTTGATGAAGCCACTTGGGAGTCTGAGTCAAATATGCGGGAGTTGTATTAGCATTTGTTTTACGTTTGAATCAATTTGTAAATTTCGAGGGCAAAATTTCTTTTAGGGGTGGAGAGTTGTAATGTCCTAAAATTAATTAAATGTTATTGGTATATAAAATGGTGGATTAGTGTGCCATAATGAGTATTTTAAACTTACTTTGATTACTTTGTAGGATTCCTACATTAATGATATTTTTTATTATTTTAATGGTATTCAATTACTCTTAATTATTTTATTTGTTGTTTTGAATTTTAAAACAAAACAATTTGTCAAAATGACCAATAGGTCCCATGAAGGAGAAACCATGTGCGGGACATGGTTTTCCTTCCATAGATTGCTCTTCCTTCCCCTCTATTTATTTCTTTCCTCTCCCTTTACCTCTCTTCACTTTCTTGCCTCTCTCTCTTCTCTCTCTCCCGTTCACTCATCCTCTCTCTCTCTGCCTCTCCTTCCCTCACAAATTCTCTCAAAAATTTTTGAAACAAAATCAATCCCAAGCTTCAGGTTAGTGGATTGAAGGCTCAAGAATGCGGTTTAGCAACTACAAACATTATTTAAAGCTTTGATTCGAAGTTAGTTTCTAAATTTCAAAACTTTTTAAAATTTTCCAATTTCTTGGTATTTTGAAATCTGAGCTTCTCCAAGCTTAGAAAAACTTTAATCTAGGTTAGATGAACTTAGAACAACTAGGATTTAAGCTTTGTTTGATAAAAAACAAATTTAAAACAAAATTTTTCATTTTTCTCTAATTTTGGGATTTTTCAAAATATTTATGCAAATCTTGTTTAAATTGGTTCCAAAGTGTTTTATGATGTTTTTCTATCATATATTGATGTAACCCATGCTTGAGAGTTGAAAAAAATAGGTTGAAATGGAGAATTGGGCTTGGGAGGCCAAAATCCTGTGCTTGAAAATTTGTAGAATTTTTTCAAATCGATAGGCCAAACTTCGTGTTTGGCAGGTCGGATTCAAAGGGTTTGACAGGCCAAATTCATTCGTCCAACAGACCGAACCTGGACATGTTCGGCCGGTCGGACTAGGGTGATCGACCGGCCGATCGGCATGGTGGAAATTTTGTAATTTTTCACCTGTTTTCATCGTTTTGAACCCCGATTGAAATTCTGACTTTGTAAAATGATTTCATAAAACTAAATGGCACACTAAGACACCATGAGATGATTTAATAATATATAATATCTCACGCTAGATACTAATAGACCTAGTTTTCATTTAAGGTAGCACGTGGATCAGCGGAGCTAACGTACAGCGGACCGGGATTTCGGTGTGGGACACTGGCATGAGTATTGAGGTAGGACTTCTACCCCTCTTTCTTGGTAACCTAGTTTTAAAATGATTTTTAGCCAAAAAGGGATTTTTATCAAAGTGTTTTCAATAACTGATTGAAAGAGGATTTTTATTGAATGTTTTTATAAACAGTAGAATTGAGGTGGTTTTTATAATAAACCTCATAATGAATGTAAATGGTTATATTTGGTAAAAAGAGATTTTAGTAATCATAGAAAGATACATATAATTATATTTAAAGGCATGATGCCATATTAGAGATCGGGTCGTGTAGAGTGTGATCTTGAGGGTAGGTCCCGAAACCCAGCTAGGCCACTACGGTTGTGAAATATATATGGTTTGCCTAGAAAAAGAAAATGGTATTCTTTTTGGTCGACCAATAAACTGTTTTGGTAAGATAAACCTTTATTAAATTTTCATCTATTTATTTATTTATTCTAGTTCGTTTTCTATACGATTGTTTAAATAATGAAATTTCTTTTGAAATTAATTGTTTTAAAAATATAGTCCTACTGAGCCCTTTCGCTCGCATTTTATTTGTTTTAAAACCTTTTCCCCACTAGGTGGAGTTCAGCATAGAATTGGAGAAGAGTACACAGACAGGACATTCGAACTGTAGGAGAAGAATTGAGTAGATTATTTAAATTATAAAATCAAGACATGTATAACTTTTCCTTTCTCTCTCTTATTTTGGACTATAGTTGTAATTTAATATTGTTGATACCATGTATGTGTACAAATGTAGGTCAGTGGGACCTATTCTTGTTTTTCCCTTATTTCTTTATTATCTTCTATAGCAACCCCCTCCCCCCCTCCCTCGGGAGGAAAGAGAGGAGAGGAGCGCCACTCATCATTCGTTCATGCATGTGAAAATAGGCCAGTTTGGCAATCCGATCAGAGACACGATAGGAAAAATAATCAAACCTTAACTCAACCTTAATATGAAAATTATCTTATCATTAGCAGCGAAAATATTAAGATTACAATACTTATACAAAAGCTAGAAAATCCCCTAAATGTCCTCAATAACAATTCTTAGTTTTTAGTAACATCATAGAAATACTTAGAAATAAATATTGCATCTTAGACTCGTCATGGGACCTTGGACCATTCTTGCTCAGTCATCTACATCCTTACTTGGAAGCTCACTTGCATCACGAGAACTATATAAGCATAATGCTTAGTAAGTAA
>CAMOHE010044500.1:0-38234 GCA_946598075.1 Artocarpus hirsutus
TTAATATATACATAGCGGTCTTTAATGCA
This sequence comes from Artocarpus hirsutus, assembly GCA_946598075.1. Classification (NCBI taxonomy): domain Eukaryota; kingdom Viridiplantae; phylum Streptophyta; class Magnoliopsida; order Rosales; family Moraceae; genus Artocarpus; species Artocarpus hirsutus. The sequence goes on from CAMOHE010044500.1 coordinate 30, forward strand.
TGCATCCACAAAGATAAGGATAGAGATGAATAACTTAACATGTGTGGCGTCTGGCCCGGGCATACTCCCTCAAGCCTCCATAGGACCCACCTTGCGGGGCCCCCGGACTTATGGCTCTTATTGGTAGACCATCCCCGTGTCGCCCACTCATCCGTACTGTCCCCTCTGGGGCCATCTGGCCCCTCATGGTTTTCTTTCGTGTTCCTTGGGTTCGAACCTCAAACCTCCCTTAAGATGTTCTTATTTCCATCTCGAGTACCAATTGAGCTAGCTTAATTTACATCTTTTATTCTTTCCACACATATCTATATGTCTTGTCCCTTGTTGATGCTCTACTGCCAATCAACACCACATGCGGTTGGCCGTACTACCTGCTCTGCTCATCTTGGCCTCTTGAGGAGTACCTGCGACAAGAACAGTGTACGCTTCAAAGGTGGTGCCGGCCAAGGTTTCTTCGATGCTCAAGTCAGGTACCTGTTCGACTGAGATTGGGAGTGGGGTTAGGTGAGAGAAAGTCTACGTACCTCCGAGGTGGAGTAAGTGCTTTCTATTTATAGGCCACTACTTGCACCAGGTGTTAGCTAGGTTTGACCAATAACCTGGGTGTCCCATTTGGTGGTGTCAAGGGGTAGGTGACAAGTGTCACAATCCCAAAAGGGTGGTTAATCTTTCATCTAAAGGCTGTAATGAGGCCATGTATTGGCTTTGGAGATGAGGTGCTACCTGGTTTTAGGTTGTATTTGTCCGTCCAGAGTTTGTGCTCTTCACGAGGAGGCGATATCCTCCGTGGTGGCCAAAGGAGGCTCTAGGGATCACCTTGGGAAGAAGTGTCGATCAACGAAGAGTAATGTAAGCTCCAAAAATGACACCTATTCGAGCATGGTGGTCAGGCAACCGAGATAGGATCTTCAGGAAATGGCTCCGAGCATACCCCTAACAGTAGGCTTTCAATGCACCTAGTTGGTGCTCATCTTGGTTGCACTTCTGCCCTAGCAAGATTGGTCAGTTGACATTGTCCTTGGATGCTTGTCCTTAGGACCTTAGGTTCCAAGAGGTTCTTTAGGATGGTCGATCAAACTCGGTTGACACGTGTTAGCATGCCATTGACTGTTTCCTTGACAATCATAATCATAACACCTCTTCAATTTTTGTGCCTTACCTTTGTCTATAAATAGGAAAAGCCTTCTGTTTATTTAGCTTACATTGCTCTCAAATTCCTTTGAGTTTTGCATTCTAGTTGTAGAGTAGAAGGCTTGTGAACTTTAAAAGATTCTGCAAACCTATTCAGTTAACTTTGAATAGGTAATCCCCAAATATAAGATGAGTGATCTAAGTGATTCTCAAAACCGATTAGTTTGTGTCTCTTACTCGGATGAAAGTACCAAGTAGAATCCATCAAGCTCCAAGGAGAGGGGAAGTACTGGGAAGGTAACCGAGTAAGAAAGAGTGACCTGTTTAGCCTAAAGCCTTAGCTTGGGGCAAGGGATTGCCTCCGAGAAAGAGTTCCTAGATCTTTTTAAAGGAACAGTCCCGATCCGGCCATGTAGGGAAGAGGACCCTTACATCGAGGCGGCATCGCGAGCATGGCTCGACTGACTAAACAGAAGCATGCTTGCCTGATAGCTACTACAAGTGGGCTAAGCTTCTTTGGCTGGGATGCAGCCAAAGAAGCCAAACTAGTGGGTGAAGTTGGTGACGAGGAAGATGTTGTTGAAGAGAGGCAACAAGTCTAGGGAGGCAACAATGCCAAGGATGAGGAGGGTGTGCCAAAGGCTTTAAAGACTAAGGTTTGGGGAACAATGGTCTATATAGAGTACATCGGTCCAGCCAGACATCAGCCACTGAGTACACATCGGTGATGACTGAGGCCTAGCTAGACACCCTTTGTTGGGAGTATGAGATTCCTGACAATGTAATTCTTATTTTGCCTAAGGGTAGGGATTCCTCTGTTGAATCACCGGAGGGGTGCATTACACTTTATGCAGAGTTCTTCCAAGTAGGACTCTGCCTTCCTTTGCACCCATTCATATGCCAAGCCTTGCATGACTTAAATGTGCGCCACGTACAGTTGAAACTAAATCGTTATTGCTCGCTCATTGGCGTGTATGTGTTGTGGATGTAATGACCGAAAAAATCTAAAAATTAATAAGTATGATTAATTAAGGATTTTTTCATAATTACTCTATTAAGTACTTGAGAAAGTACAAGTTTAGAATTTATTAACATGCAAATTTAAATTCTTCATAGCTATAAGACTTTAAAAATAAATAATGTTATAAATGCATAACTTTATGCATTTATGTATGAAACAGAAAGCAAATATAATTTTATAATATTACACCTAAATAATTAAAAAAATTTATTGAATATGCTAAATTAAAAGTTTATGATTCAATAATTTCATGTATGAGCCAAAATAGTGACATTTATAAGAATCTCAATTAGAATATTTAAATTGAGATTATCTGATTTCCAATTTACTATGATTATGCGACAATTCCTATATGATATCAGTTTAATAAGAGAAACCTAGATCAATAGTGATCATTAGCTTAATATCAAAATTCAGGAATGGTGAGTATAAAGCTTAAGTATGCAAGAATTGATCTCAATTTTTACAAAATCACAAGGCATGACAAGAATGCACGATGTTCTATACATTCATAGTTAGTTATTTACAAGTGTAAATAACTGTGTAAAATTTATAATAATAATAACAACAACAATAATAATAATTAATAATAATAATTATAATAATAATAATAATAATAATTATTATTATTATTATAATTATTATTATTATTATTATTATAAAAATGTTAATGGAATTCACAAACATTGCATGAGCCTTTAAGGCAAATGTAAAATCACAAATGGATAAATTTCAATTCGTCAAGTGATTATAGAAAGTTTAAAGAACATCTATAGATTGGATGTGAAGTAATAAATGACTTTTTACAAAAAATAGTTTGAGTCATGCACGTAAGGCACATAATTGTGCTAAGTCTAGATTTCTAATTAAATTGACTTATAGATAGTCAATATAACTTAAAAAAAATTATAAATTACGATTATTATTTTCATGATAAAATTATAAGTTTATAATATGAAAATTTTAATTAAAAATATATGTTTAAACCAACATTTTAAAGTTTTAAAAGTTACAAAAATTATTTTGGTCAAAGCTCCAAATACATAATATTATTTAAGAAAAATAAGTAAATATAGTTAATATAATTAATTACTAGTTTTGAAGGCAAATGTGTCAAAGTTTACAATTTCAAAAGTAAAATCACGAAATCTATATAGCATGGATAAATTTGTGAAAATGATTTTGTGTCAACATAGTATACAGTAAGAAAATTAGAATTTTCCTTACTTATTTTTAGAAAAAGAATAAATACTATAGTTTTAAAATACAGTTATATTTACAAAAATTTGAAGTTAATGGATAAAAAATTTGATTAACTGACTACGACATAGAATAGACTTCAAAGACCAGTAATAATGTCTATAAATAGATGAAAAATGCAGCAAAAAATAAAAAAAATCATACCAATCAAAATCATCCCCTCTCTCTACTTTCTCTCTCCTCCCTTCACTGTCAAAAGCTCCGATCAACATTTCGGCCTTCGTTTTCGACACCTCCCGCACCATAAAAAAGATCACGATGAGCTGAATCCCATGATGTGTTGTGCCACCTACAACTCTGTCAGAGAAAGCTACACTCACCCACCAACATGGCAGAAATACCCAAAAATTTTCAACAAAATATCTTTGCTGTTCAACATCTGATCGACGTGATTTTTGTTCGTACACAACCACCACGATGAGAGGAACAAGTTCCATCCTTGGTTGCACCTTAACAACCACTAGAGAGCTCCACCTGTGTATCCCCTGTCATCACCGTCTGCCGCCGTTGACCCCCCCATTCTAGGAACAATTGAAGCATACCACCCAGCCCAAAACATTCAAAGGGTGATGCTGAGTCGGACTCCCCTTTCAATTTTGCCAAACCACCATTGCTGGTTGGAGATTGAAGGACCTTGTCGTGCACCACCGTGGAGGACTTTGTGGTGGTTGATTCCAGCCATTTCACCCTAAATTGATGGAGTGGAAACATTCAGAGATCCATGGGGAAGATTTCCCAATCGTCAATTGCATGCCACAACCACCGCCAGTTAAAGTTTGATGCCGCCATAGTCAAGTCGCTGTGGAGCCTATTGACTTTGTAACTTTGGCCACCATCAAGGTCAATTGACCTCACCATTGTGTTTAGAGGATCAAAGGGAGTAAAACCCCTCGATCAATTACACCGAAGGAACCCGTTTCACCGGATAACCGTGATAGCCGCCATGCACTACCGCGTGAAGTTTCGATCTTGCCAAATCCAATGACATAACCTTCAATTGATGAGGGCAAAACACTCAGAGGAGGGTGGGTAGCAAAATTCCTTGACCAATTTCAGGCCACAACTGCCAAAGTACCGTTGCCCAAGCCACCATTTTTGGCCAAAATTGTGGAGCTCGATCTACATAGTAGGAGGTTGATTTACGTGAAATTCACATTGCCATTAGACGCACAATTTAGGGGGGTACGCCCATGCTCGACCACCAACAGATCCCGATCAATGCCGATCAATGGTGGTCAACTATGAACAAAAATGCATAATAAAAAAATTGCCTTCTTGACCCCTGATTGACGATCTGAGACCATCCCCTAACTCATTACTATGCTCCGAATGTAATGATGCCCTCTATTCGAGCTAATTCTACTCTGATGAAAATCGTCTAGTACCAACTGTACGTGGATCGAGCTGACTCAGACTGCAGTAACAGAGTCCAGAATGACATTTTCAACAATTATAAATCTCCATGAAGCATTCCTAGCCCACCATGGAAGCTCAAGGACCACTGTCAAGGATGCTTCATAGACTGTAGATATAGTGAGATATAACTAGACTCACTTAGCTTGGAGTCCAAGTAAGTAGGAATCTCGCCTACAGTATAAATGATTTTAAAATAAATTATTTTATATGTTTTCATAAAATTTATGAAATGCATGATCAGTGATTTGTCACATTGTCATGTTATGATGTGACATGATGTTATGTTGTGATAAAATTATGATTTATTATGCTTATGTCATGCCATGTCATGTTATGTTGTAATTTTGTCATGATCAATATGTGATGTATGCAATATTTAAATCATATTGTTCAGTCACCCTCAAGTTAAGTATGTTTACGATTTATGGTTCATGATTTTATGTAATTGCGATGTTATCTAGTAACATGCCATACTACATACGCACAATAACATAACTGAAATTAATAAGATAAGTTAAGGATGTCGTACCAACCTCCCAACCTACGGGAAGGCTTAAAAAAAGTTTATGATTTTAGCGTCGTTAGGGGCCTCGTAAACCCTGACGTCCCAAAGATCACCCACAATTGGTACGGTCATCCGGGCCCAATTAATGAAGATAAGTTTAGCTTAATATGTAAGCATAAAACAGGTTGATAAGCAAACATAAAATGTTCATGCATGTTTTTAATCATGTTTTGCGAGTCCAATTTCCTATTTGCAAAGTGAAAGCTCGTTTAAGTATATTCATGCTATAGGTAAGAAAACTTATCAGTGAGCAGTGATGAGCGGCGAACGAATGATAGAGATGGGAATAGATACTACTTGTACAATTTGTAATATTTTTGCATTTTTAGTTTATGAATTTATACATGTTTTTATTTTATGAAATTATATATGTCTTTAGTTTATAAAAGTTATGTACGTATAAGTAGTAAATAAAATTACATAATTATGTGTTAAAAACTGAGGTTGTAATCATACAACCTTGGTTTGTAGAATTTTAAGGTTTTAAAAATGTTGCAATAGACAATGCAACAAAATACACGAAAATATTCAAGTAAGAAAATTATAAGATTATTTAGAAATAAAGAAGGTTATAGGAGTTTTATATTAAATTAAGAAATAAATTTTATGAATACATTTTATAAATTTAATATTACGAAAATTTAAATGATTATGTTTTAGGAAAGTATTATGTTGGACTTAAGAGGATAAGTTATAAGAAATTATTATTATGATAAGTTTAATAAAAATTAAGCTTTAAGAAACCTATATGTTAGTTTTAAGATATTAAATTACAATAAATATATAACAATAATTTTAAGTAAGGATTTTAATGAATATGTTTTATAAATTTATTATGAGAGTTTAAAAGAATATCTTTAAGGAATTAGTATGTCAGACATAAAAGTTTAAGTTATAAGGAATTATATTTCGATTATTTGAAAAGATTAAGTTCTAAGAAAGTATTATGTTAATTTGAAGATAATAAATTATGAGTAAAATATATAGATAATTTTTAAGAAAGTTTTAAAGAGCATTTAAAATAGGATTTTATTTCAACATTTAATTTAGAATTTTTTTCAAAATAGTTTTATTTAAATTAAAAAAGGTCTTAAAAATAATAGTTTTTAAATAATTATCCTTATGTTTAAAGGAAAAGTTTTAAGGAATTATTATGATTATGTTTTATGAAGTTAATATATGATGTATGTAATGAATTAAGTCTTTAGAGAGTATAATTATGTTAAAAAGTAATAATTGTTATCATGTTACAATCATGTTTAAGAAATTAATATTACTATTGTAGATTATGGAATTAAGTTTTGAGAAATGATTATTATTTTTTAAAGGTTATATGTTAAGAATTCTTTATCATGAAGATTTCATTTTAGAAAAAAAAAATATTCTGCATTTTAAGTACTTTACGTCAAGGTATGTTAAGTTTTACAATGATATAGTTAAATAATGGCTATATAAGTAGGATTATTATAGTTGGCATTAGAGCTGGTATCCTACCATCCTACTTTACGTCGTCACATGCATGCTTCGCCATGGTCCAACTAAGTTAAGTTAATTAAATGTTAAATTAAGTTACAATAAATAATAGGTGCCAATATTTCAAATAACGACAATTAAGCTAATGACACGCCAACAAGGACTTAGATGTCCTCCCAAGGCACAACGCCAAGCCTAACTATAATGACGCATCAAATCATAGGAAGCAGTATTAGGAGTCAACTTCCTAAATCCGCTAAACAACACATAGAATGACATGGATGCACAAACCAATGCTTCAAGATGATCAACACTCAGAGTACAAAATTGGGCAAGAATATTTGAAGCAACAACCAATAATTCAAAAAAAAAAGAAAGCTATTCTCTAAACTTCTCTCCTTTCTCCCTCAAGATTTACTTCTTATCATCAAGACTTTTTTTTTAGAAAAAAAAAAATTTATTCGGCATTTTAAGTACTTTACGTCAAGGTATGTTAAGTTTTATGATTATGTAGTTAAGTAATAGCCACATAAGTAGGGTCATGACAGTGGATGTACAGCCATGCAACCGAGATCCTATGGGAGGCTTTTAAGCATATGTTCAAGATGAAGAAACTCCCACAGCATGTTAGGTGGCTATTTTGTTGGAGTTTTTAAGGACTTTATTAACCTTGACTCGAATAATCTATGGAAATTCTATTGGTTTTATGCTGTGGAAGATGGCTATCCTAGCTCGGGGAGAGCGTTCCTGCTGGCTAGGCCGTGCAAACAAGGTTTGAGCAGGGCCATCTGTGGTTGAAAATGCCATGGGTGCCAAGGTTGTTAACGTAGTTTACTGAGGATTTGTTGAAGAAGCCTGATTTTATCTAGCAATAGGCGTTTTTACTAAGCAAGACTAGTTTGGCAAACTATAGTTGGTTTGGGGGTTCCAACTCAGCCAACCCTCGATATGACAACGTACCACTTGCTCGAGTGACCGAGCAAGTTATAGTAGCTCAGCATGGCATCGCTAACGTCGTGGGGCCAAGTTCGTCCAACCTATGCGGCAGGCGGGGGAGCCATCGTCATCCAATTCTAAGGACTCTTATGGTGGTTCCCCTGGTCTAGGGCCACCCATTGCCAACAAGGACCTCTAGAATGTGATAAGGCTACTTTACCCATCAGGCTTGCTCCAGATCGAAGGTTTGACCTGAGGACTAATCTTTCTTGCTTTTGTTGTGCTTTTCTTGATCATTTCTTAACTTTGCTTCTCCTATCTTGTAGATATGTTGTCCCACCAGCTCTCTAGGGAAAAAAGGCTTTAACAAATGATGGAGCTCCGAAGCCAAGGCAAGGCCAAGGTTGGGGCCAAAAGAAAGAGATTTGAGTAGGCCTAGTAGCCCGACTTCGTTGCCCCCGAGCACCCAGCAGCTTGGGCTAGCATCGCATCAAGGGGCTTCAATGAGGCAAGACATCCCTCCACCTCCAACTCCACCACCAATGGTTCCTCCAACTGATCGGCCGAAGATGCAGTATCCTTTGCGCTTATTTGTCGTCAAGTACTTCACTGAGCTAGTGCCCCCGAAGAATTTCTTTAGCTTTATCCAGCACAAGTCCTACCAAGAGTGCTACAAATGGGCCTTCTAGCAGCTCGTTTAGGTGGGTTTGATCTTGAACTTCGAGCTTTTTTCCTTGGGACATTCTCATTTGGCTTTACTAATGCTGAACTTTGTAGGCTTGTGCAAGTTTAAAGATCACTGACATCAAGGCCTTGCAGCAAGCTAATGTGTGGTGGGATATGGCTGAAAAGGCCGCCTAGAAGACCACTAAGGCTGAGGAGAAGCTGGAGGAGAGTGTTGGTGAATTAGCCTGGATCAAAGCTAAATTAGAGGCAGCCAGGGAGGAGGCTAATCAGGCTCGAAAAAGGTTCATAGGATTCAGGCCGACTCCTAGTCGCACATAAAAGGTCTTGGGCAGCCAGGGAAAAGCACTAAAGGTTCCTTAGGGAGGAGCTGCCGAGCAGGCTGGCCCAAGTGGTGGAGGAATTTAAACGCACAAAGGAGTTTTTCGATAACTACTTCCTCAAGATGAAGGACTTACAAGACTATATCTTGTCAAAGCATCCTAAGGTGGCCATGCTTGATTGCTCGCTTGCTGTCAACCCCAAGGAAAAGGAGGATGAAGGCAAAGCGAGATATGAGAACGAGAAGACCCCAACCCCAACTGAGCAGGATAGTGGTGGACAGGAGCAAGACTCACTAATATGTCAAATGAATAGAAGAGGTCTCTATTTATAGAGAATGAGAGTGCTGACTAATTACAAAAAAGATTTCTTATTTTAATTTAGTATCAAATATTTAATTAAAATAAAAGACATAAGTTTTTCATTCCTTACACTATAGTAGGCACCATAGGTAGATACCATATCTGTACATGTGGCGGAATAAGAAGAGAAAGGAGAGAGAATATTTGCTTGGTATCCAATTGTATTTGTCTCCACATTCAACTTTCATATTTGAACTAAATCACATTTATTCAAAAAATAGAAATTTTAATTATAAAAACTTTGTAAACAAGCTTAAATGTGCACAAAAGAAAAGACTTTTCCTTTGTGCTATAGGCACCACACATGCAGTGGGACCCTCCCACTGTATGCAGCACCTACACAATGGAACCCACCCACTATGTGTCTTCTTAAATTAATTATTTAATTAAATAATCAATTATTTAATAATGATAAATTATTTATTAAATAATCTTATTATTTAATAAATAAAAATTAATTCACAATTAATTTATTTTGTTTGATATATACAATTTAGAATTCTATAATTCTAAATTAATAATTTAAATCAATAATTCCACTTGTCCAAACAGTGTTTACAAGAATAACGGATGGACTGATGGGCCCATAATTTCAAGTTGTAATAAAACCAACTTAATTAAACTCTCTAATTAATATATTACTCTTTTACGACTTCCAATGTAACTTCATTAAATACTTAGAATCACACTCTTAAAATTATAGATATTTAATTACTCATTTCTTAGAGTTGTCCATTTGATATAGCTTTTACATATGAGTTGATCCTTCATAAATAATTCATAATTAGAACTAGATAATGTTCTTTAACCTCTCTAATTACATATCTGCTCTTGAGTATCATTGATTCCACAATGAGCAATAAATTCATGAATTTAGTCATGAATTGAGCGCTCTTATAATTCAAACCTTGAATAAATACTTAAGAGAATTATTTATCTGTTTCTTTTAAAGAAGGAATGGATTTCATCTTATAATATTAACATTCCAGGCTACTTACTTCATTATGCTTTAAATTAGATTCTCAAATCCCTACCGAGTAAATATAAAGATATAAATCTATAAATAAGAGCCTGCTATTAATTCGGGATTAAGATCATCTTATATATTATCATTGGTTAATGTGATTAAAACTTGTTATATTTAATGAAAATTATTATTTGGTCATGTCATATCATATTCTGATTCTACATAATCTCATTATGTACAGTGCACTCATTTAATGACTCGCTACATTAACAACTTGGATAAGACCGTTCCATTTTTAATGAAAATGATTTGCACTAATAACTTAGAGGCTGCTATAAATAAGAGTCGGCTATTAATTCGAGATTAAGATCTTCTTATATATGATTATTGGTTAATGTGATTAAAACTTACTATATTTAATGAAAATTATTATGTGGTCATGTCATATCATGTTCTGATCCTACATAATCTTATTATGTACAGTGCACACATTTAATGACTCACTACATTAACGACTTGGATAAGACCGTTCTATTTTTAATAGAAATGATTTGCACTAATAACGCTCAATTAAAAATTTCATACTTTAATTGAATAATCAATTTAATAATTAATTATATGTTACTTACTATTTTAATTATTATCTTTAAATATTATTTTCTTGTATATAACACTAATAATATTAATGTTACATTGATAATTATAGAATTTTAATGATATTCGTAAAGTATTCAAAATACATACATGCAACTATAATTAGTAAATTCATTTTATTTATTTACAAATACGTCATTTACAAAATATCATATACTTTAAAGGTATTTATCTTAACAAAAAGAGAAGAAATTTTCTCATAATTCTATTAGCTTCTCATTAATGATTTAGTTGTATACAATTTAAATACCATTTGCAATATCGTGACTAAATGTTAACAACTAAACAATCTTATTCAGATATATATACACACACATATGTAAAAACCCAATCTTATTACAACAACTATGCTCACACAACAACTATACTCACCAACACTCTGTTTGGAACATCTGTTTCAATTTATCAGTTTTAACTGTAAACAATGAAAAGCTTTCAACAGCTATAATAAAAAAGCAAAATATAACTATAGTGTAAAATTCTCATATATTGTAGTCCTTAAACTTAGAACGTATATTCCAACTAATTCTCCAAACAATGTATAACACAAGTGGCTTCTAACTACAAATCACGATACAAGCTACAACTAGTTACATTTTTCTATATTTCTTATAGTCCATGTTAAAACCTCCTCCGCATTTATCTTCAATACAAAGGTCGTCCGTTCCCCCCCACCCCACCCAAACCCCCCCCAAAAAAAAAACAAAAAAAAAAAAAGAGAAGAAAAGAAAAAAAAGAAATCCGAATTAGAGAAAGCTAGACTCATGAGCACTGATCTCATTTGTTCCATCGACATACATTTTGATCTCTGATTTTTTTTTTTTCAATGTTCTCATGATGGGACGCTTGCCTTGGTTGGTTCCTGTTTCATGGATGCGCCAAACCCGGCTAATGGACAAATTGAAATCCAATGTTCAGTTTTTAGGGATACAAAGGTCTTTCACAGTGTCATTTTGACTAGAAAAATTCAAGAATGAATTGGGCAGTGAAAATATAAGGTCCAAAGATGCATTTCAACCAACAAAAAATACAGGGGAAATTTTTTGTACCTGCCTTAATCACAGATATATACGTTAATAACAAAGATATTGATCGTCATAATTAAGAATCAAATAAGAGACTATTGTATTCATCAATTAACAGGATTCGACTCAAAATAAGAGAATGTTGTCTTAAAAATTTCCGTTCTATGACATTTTTTTATTTTGTAAATTTAAAAATAGAGAATCTAAATTCTTTACTTTATGATCAGGTATAAATTTATCGTTAGATTATAACTGCAACTATTCTACGACATGACCTTTTAAGGTAGTCATTGATGGCAGTTTTTTTGCAATCCATCATGGCCTTATATTCTCTGCTTGCTATAGTGATAAAAAGAATATAATCCAATTAACTATTTCCCATTATCTCTCCATTAGGTATGAGCATGGACTCCTGGATGGCAAATCAGTGGCTCGGTTAAAAAAAAAAAGAGTGTCGCCCATGTATTTAGGGGAGAAATGAATGTGGATTCCCCCTTTTATTGTACTATAAAACTCTTACATATAGAGAGGTGTTTATTTAATCTAACCTAACTTATTTTAAAAAATGAACATCTAATTCAATTGAAGGTCAGTTTTTAAAAATTTCACCCAATCAATCTGATGGTAACATGTCATCCAATTCAATCCAATCTGATTAAAATTACTTTGAATTGGATTGGTCTAACCGGTTTTTAAGTCAAGGATTTTATACATTTTCTCTCTCTCTTTTTTTTTTTTTTTTATGTTTAACATATGCATATTATCTTTTTTGAAGGGTGCATATTATCTTTTTAACATAGTTTAACTATAATTTTTTTTTTAAAAAAAAAGAAAGAACAAAAATTAACATCCATAAATTCAAATATGCATATAACTTTAAATTACAAAGTTTAAAGTTAATTGAATATCCAACACTTCAAAAAACAATAAAGTCATAAACTGATGAGCATAACAAGTTTAGGCTTGAACCCAAAAAAAAAAAAAGAAAATATAATTCATAAATTTAATTGTGCACGTCTACTCCTCTTTTTAGTGATGATCATCAATAACACTCTTTCAATCTAAAAACACACTAATTCGGAAAAAAAAATTGAATAAAAGGCAATAGAATTGATATTATATCTGTTATGAGGTTTATTTGGTGTATTTAGGTATATGGAAAAATAATTGTTGAGGCGTGATTTGGTCAGGCCTAAATCTCCAGCATGAAAAGCCTGGGTTTTGGAAAGAACGAATTGAGCACAACAAGAACAGCTAAATCGAGCCTAAATTCATTACTGGGTTCGATGACTTAATCGCTTAATTTGAGGGTTTCAATGCATTCGATCACTTTTTGGTTTGTTGAGAAGAATTTCTGCTTGTTTCATTTGAAATGATGACTGGCATATTGTTGTCCACCATTCTAAGTCCATCTAAGTTTGGGTTCGTTGGAATCAATTGGAAGGATTAAGACTATTGACGTGGAAAGATGCCTATTGAACCATGAAGGAGAATGTGGGGTTAAGGTCTGAAACATGTTTCCAATATGGAAATGCCACACGCCCCACAATATTGAGCATCATCAGGCCAACTCTTTCAACTTGCTGAAACCCAAGATCTTGCAAAAGACCTTTATAAATAGAGGATAGGAATGTAATTAAAGGCATCCAAATTTTCATACACCAAAAGCTCTGTAGAAATATTTTCAGAACTTTCTCTCTCTTTGAGCACAAACTACTGTATCTTGTATTTGTTTCAACGTATAGTGAAGAACAATAGTGGACATAGCATATATTCAAAGTGAACCACTCTAAATCCAGTGTTTGATATCTTTATTTTCCTACATTTATTTCTTTATTTATGTTTTATTGATATGATTTCATCATTATTGGCTTACAAATTGTATTTATGAAGCTTGCTAAAATCTAATAACGGTGATTTAAGGGCCCAAATCATTTGAAAAAACATTAGCATTTATGATTCTAATCAGATTTAATTTAATTGTAGATCCAACATCAATAATAATAGACTATCAATTTTAGACCATTAATATAAATACATGTAAGTAATATAAATAGAGGTCGGATTGGATTAGATCGGATATTTTGAAGGTAAAATGAACATCCAATCTAATCTATGTCAGTTTTTTATAATTAACATCCAATCCAATCCAATTGAGGTCTGTTATTCGCCAAAAAAGGATTGAATTGAATTGGATTGAACTAGTCGGTTTGGTCTGTTGAATCAATTTGATTCGATTAACACCCTACTCACATGATACAATATAAAGCACAAATATGCTACAATATAAAGTTTTCACATACTCAAGCATTTGAATTTATTTTTTGAATTCAAAACGTTTTGCCTAATACCCTATAAAATGTTTTAAACATAATATAGTCATGTACACAAGAAGAAGAAGAAGAAGAAGAAGAAGAAGAAGGAAATCAGTGATAATTACCCGTTGTTTGGCTGAGTTGTGGGAACTACAGTTTCTACCACGAACTCAGTTATGAATAGTATAAAGCTCTTACATGTTACAGTAACAATAAAAAAATCACTACAATGTAAAGCTCTCACATGCTACAATAAAAGTGGTTCTAACCAACGGTTCCCACTATTAGAGAATTAATTACAATAATATAGAGAAAATATGTTGTAATTAATTTGTAATTAGCTATAATATCTTTGTAATTAGTTGTAATATCCTTAAAATTAGTTGTAATCCTTAATTCTAGGATAGCTAGAAATCAATTGTAATCCCTTAATTCTAGGATAGCTAGAAAGCAGTTGTAATCCCTTAATTCTATGATAGTTTTCTATTTTTGTGTTTTGACTAACTCATTGCAATGCCCAATTAGTTATGTATACATTCAATCTTAATCAAATGGATAAGATAAGCCATTGTTTCTCAATATTCTTCTCTCTATCTCAACATGGTAATCAGAGCCTAATCTTCTTGGGTGTATTTTCTTCTTTTTTTTTCAAAAAAAAAAAAAAAAACCTAACACTACGCCACCGGTCTTCTCAATGGCTTCTGATGCGACCTCCTCTCCTACCACCGATCTTATCACCATCCAAAACTCCTAGGATCCTCAACATCCTCTCCTTACAATCAATCTTTCCAATATCACCAAATTGTCATCCACCAATTATCTCACATGGAGCCTTCAAATCCAATCTCTTCTTGAAGGTTATGATCTTCATCATTTCATTGATGGCACTCATTCTTCACCACCACCCATCGTCACCGTCAATGGTGTTGCATCCCCAAATCCGGCATACACAACCTGGAAGCGTCAGGATCGTCTCATCTTTAGCGCTATTCTTAGTGCTATCTCTGTTTCTCTGCAACCGCTTATTGCCCGCACCACCACTTCCCTTGATGCATGGCAAACCTTAGCCAATACCTACGCCAAACCATCTCGTGGTCATATTAAACAATTGAAGGACCAATTAAAGCGGTGCAACAAGGGCTCAAAATCAATTAGTGAACATATGCAGGCCATAAAGACTCATGCTGATGAACTTGCTCTTCTGGGGAAGCCAGTTGATGATAAGGATCTTATTGATTGGGTTCTTGAAGGACTCGGTGATGAGTACAATCCGTCATTGATGCAATTAATGCCCGTGACATGCCAATTTCTTTTGTTGAACTCCATGAGAAACTTCTCAACAAAGAAGCCTCCCTTTAGACTGCTCATCCATCTTTTCTATCACTACCAACAACGGCAAACCCCACAGCCTTCCGGCATCGTCCAAATTGGCATCCACTAGCCATTAATCCACAACAACTAGGCCCTACCACTGCACCTTCTCCTCATGATCAACGCCAACCCAAACCTTATTTGGGCCGTTGTCAAGCATACGGCATTCAAGGCCATACTGCCAAACGATGCCCGATGTTTCGGCTTTTCCCTAATCAACAATCCCTGACACTTCATACTCAAGGCTCTTAGGGATATCGCCCTTCCACACCCTGGCAACCACAAGCCAATCATGTTGTTCTTAGCAAACCGACTACTCCTACTTGGCTGCTGGATAGTGGAGCATCTCACCATGTTACGTCTGACTTGAGCAGTCTCTCTTCATAGCCCCTATCAAGGATCTGATGATGTGATGATCGGTGATGGATTGGCCCTTCATATCACCCATATTGGTTCTACCACCATACCTAATTCTTCTCGCACCTTTACTTTACAAAACGTCCTTTGTGTCCCTTCCATGAAAAAGAATCTAAACACGGGGGCAATCCTTTTGATGGGTGAACCTAAGGATGGCGTATCTGAGTGGCCGACTTCATCCCCTTCCATTACCTCTTCACCGTTACTTGCATTTTCTAGTGTCAAGACCACTTCATCCGAGTGGCACTCTAGACTAGGTCATCCATCATTTACTATTATGAAAAATATTGCTTCCAAGTTTTCTTTACCATTGTCCAGTCCGTTATCTTTTTCCATACATTGTAATGCCTGTTCATGTAATAAAAGTCATAAAATTCCATTTTCCTCTTCTACATTAACATCATCCCATCCGCTTGACCTTATCTTTTCTGATGGATGGACCTCTCCTGTTTATTCTGTTGATGGTTTTTCAGTACTATGTTATTTTTGTTGATCATTATACGCGGTATACTTGGTATTATCCACTTAAACGAAAATCTCATGTGTATGATGTCTTTGTGTGTTTCAAGGCATTAGTCGAAAACCAATTTAAACACAGAATTGTCACCCTCTATTCGGATAATGGTGGAGAATATCAAGCTCTTGATAGTTTTCTCTCCATCAATGGTATATCCCATCTTACTACACCACCCCATACACCATAACGCAATGGTCTTTTCGAATGACGTCATCGCTATATTGTTGAAACTGGTCTATCTCTTCTCACTCATGCATCGATGCCTCTAACTTATTAGACTTACGCCTTTGCCACTGCTGTATATCTCATCAATCGTATGCCCACACCCACACTACATTTTTCATCCCCCTTTGAAAAACTCTTCAAGTCTTAACCCAACTACACTAAACTTTGGGTGTTCAGCTTCGTCCTTATTCTCAACATAAACTTGACTCTCGTTCCACTCCTTGTGTTTTCCTTGGCTACTCTTCAATGTAAAGTGCCTATATCTGTCTTGCTCTGTCCACTTCTAAAACATATGTTTCTCGTCATGTCAAATTTGTTGAAAACTCTTTTCCCTTTACCACTCACCAATCCCATCTATCCCGTCCCACCCTAGAAATCATTTCTAAATGGCTTCCCCTGGTCCAAATTCTACCCATTTCAAGTGGCTCACTCAATACGTCTCCACAAAGGGATTCCTCGTGTCAACATCCATCACAAAATGCTCAAATAGTCGACCACCCCTCCTCATCGGTCGACCATCGCCCTCTGTCCACAGACCTCCCCTTACTCGGACATAGTTCCATTGACCACCAAGAAACCACAGTCGACCGTTCACCATCAGAACCATACAATTTTGAGACCTCTTCTGCTTCAACCATAGCTCAACCAACCTATCAAAATATCCATCCCATGACCACTAGAGCGAAAAACAACATCCACAAACCCTTAACCAAGATGAATCTCACTGCTGTCCTTTCTCAACCATTAGCCATTGAGCCTCATTCTGTTACCCAAGCCCTAAAAGATCCAAAATGGAGACAATCTATCAATGATGAGTTTGATGCTCTGGTTCGGAATGGAACCTGGGAGCTTGTTCCATCTACTTCTCTGCAGAATCTTGTTGGTTGTAAGTGGGTTTTTTGCATTAAACGGCTTCCTGATGGTTCTATTGACAGGTACAAAGCCAGATTAGTTGCCAAAGGTTTTCATCAGTGACCTGGCGTGGATTATCATGACACCTTTAGTCCAGTTGTCAAGCCAACAACAATACGCATTGTTCTAAGCCTGGCAGTCAGTAGAGGTTAGCAGTTGCGACAGTTCGATGTCAATAATGCCTTTCTTCAAGGCCATCTTTTCGAAGAAGTCTACATGGCCCAGCCTCTGGGATTTGTTGATAGAGACAATCCAACACATGTATGCTAATTAAAGAAGGCTATATATGGACTTAAGCAGGCCCCACGGGCTTGGTACCTTGAACTACGCCAATTCCTCATTGAGTCTGGGTTCACAAATTCACATGCAGACACTTCTCTATTCATTCTCCACTCAGGTGACATCACAATATATCTACTTGTTTATGTGGATGACATTATTATCACAAGTACCAACTCTAATATTATTCAGCGCTACATTGACCTTCTAGCACAAAAATTCTCAATCAAGGATCTTGGTGCCTTGTCTTATTTTCTCGACATTGACGTTCTCACCACTCCATCTGGTTTGTTGCTTACTCAAAGGCGTTACTTCACTGATCTTCTTGCCCAAACAAACATGTTTGGTGCAAAACCTATTGCTACACCACTTGTTACAGATGGAAATCTCACACTTCATTCAAGTACAGCTCTGACTGAATACACAGAATATAGAACAATTATTGGTAGTCTATAATATCTTTGCCTCACTCACCACGACATAGCATATGCTGCTAACAAGCTTTCCCAATTCATGCATCGCCCTACGTCTGAACATTGGAATGCTACAAAACGACTACTTCGATATCTATGTGGCACATTTACTCATGGATTATTTCTTCATAAGGAAAATCCAATTTCTCTTCATGTCTTCTCAGATGCAGATTGGACTAGCAACAAAGACGACTATACCTCTACAAGTGCCTATATTGTCCATCTTGGTCGACATCCTATTTCTTGGTCATCCAAGAAACAGCGTACAGTTGCTCGGTCATCCACAAAAGTTGAGTATCGATCAGTTGCCGCCACTACTTCAAAAATCAATTGGATTTGTTCCCTTCTCACAGAGCTTGGCGTCACTCTTCCTACATCGCCTGTTATCTATTGTGACAATGTTGGTGCCACCTATCTCTGTTCTAATCCAGTCTTTCATTCACGCATGAAACATGTGGCAATAGACTATCACTTTATTCGGGATCAAGTTCAATCAGGTGCTCTTCGTGTAACTCATGTGTCCTTAGCAGATCAACTCGTAGATGATCTTACCAAACCGCTTCCACGCAGTCGCTTCCAAGAATTCAGGGTCAAGATTGGCGTCTCCTCCAGAGCTCCATCTTGAGGGGGCATGTTAGAGAATTAATTACAATAATATAGAGAAAATATGCTGTAATTAATTTGTAATTAGCTGTAATATCTTTAAAATCAGTTGTAATCTCTTAATTCTAGGATAGCTAGAAATCAGTTGTAATCCCTTAATTCTAGGATAGTTTTCTATTTTTGTGTTTTGGCTAACTCATGGCAATGCTCAATTTTTATGTACATATTCAGTCTTAATCAAATGGATAAGATAAGCCATTGTTTCTTAATATTTTTCTCTCTATCTTAACACCCACCACCCTTCCAAACACCCTTTAATCTGTATTCTTTTTCTTAAAAAAAAAAAAATCTAAAATGTAACTTGAAAAACAACAGACAATGATGTGAATGCCAATGGGTACTCCATTTCTTATGGATCTGGAGAGGACACGCACATGGGTCAGATCTATAAGGAACAGTATGAAGGCCTTTTCCATGATTGATGAGCCGTAACATGTGAATGAGACTTATGGACAGCTCTTAAAAGTGACAGAACACCAGTCTAACTACCATCCGTAATAAGAATCACACAGGATCAAGTTCTGACAATTCAAAGGGCTACATCTTCGCTTCAAAAGACTGTTTGTAGCAAAAATTCTTCAATAGAAAAAGAACGCCTGAGGTGTGGAGAAATCAACTTACGATTAAAGCAACGACTTAGCATTTGACATTGTTCTTGAAACATTTTGTTAGGATTTTTGATAGGCTTTCCGGATAATTTTTAATTCTGTCAAAAGATGGTTACGTGCTACGCGAGTGACAACGCGAGTGACAAATAAAACTGAAATAGAAACATATTTTCAATTGTCTTTGTCACTAAAAATTTGATTTATAAGATAGCGTACGAGAGCTATAACATATTTTTACTTTACATTTTATACAGTTCAAATCATGAAATTTGAACTCATTTATTAAAATTTAGGAGAATTTTATTCATAAAATTATATCAAGGACCAACTAGTTGTTTTCTCAAAATTTTAGAGTCTTGGAGCACGAACTCTGGAAGGGATGAAAACTTCTGTTGCCAACTCTCAAACATCATACGCCAATTCTCTATGGGGCTAGAGAGAGCAAACTTGAGTCGTGTTAATTGTCATGGTTATCTATGATATTTTTGTTCCCCCTTTCTTTAGTTCTAACTAGCTGAAAACCTGCGCTTTGCTGTATGAAATATTTGTGTTATATAAAAACTTGAAAATATTTACAGTATAAGATTAATCTATATGTACGACATATATATACGTACATTGATATAATGTTGTATTCAAAAGTTTTTTTACAACATTTTATAGCTTTTGCTTTCTCCTTTCTTTAGTTATTTCTCACTGCAAAATATGAACGTAAAAAAAATTAATACAATACTTACTAAGGATGTTAAAAAATGTTCGATTATTTGTATTGTAAATTAAAGGATTTAAAAATAGTTATATTACCTCATCATAGGACGTTTTCTTGTTGATTCAGTTGTTTTTGTATCAGAATTGAAATGGTAAAAGATTTTTAAGATATATATTTAGAATAATAAATGATTTTTATGGATATTTGATATAAACTAGTAAAAAAGGATAATACGGTGATATAACAAAGCAAGAGGTAAGATAATTAGAAAACTCTTGGCACAAACAAGGAGAAGATAAATAAAGGCAAAAGGGACAAAATATACTAAGAAGATAAAATGACAAAGAACCGGCCACCAGACCTAAAAGCAAAGAGAGAACTAAAGACAAACTAGGTAAAACACCATACAAACTTAATGAAATTTGCCTCTTCTTTAGTATATGTAATAATATTCATTGGCAAATAAACTGATCAAACATGTCCCTTCTTATTGTTGTCATTGCTACATCAATGGTAATACTAATTTCAAAAGTAATCGATAGCAACCATACCCATAATAAAGAATTGTTTAAAAGAAATATACACAAACAAAAATTGATGATTATGATATTGGGTTTTCCATGTTATGAAGGATGATTGGTATTATTTTAAGCTAAAATTTGGAGTGTTGAGTTTGACCTGAGGGACAGCAGAGTTAACATTTGTCCAAATATTAGTGGAATAGAGCAGTGCAGGCCGGTCACATGGGCACGCTGCCGACTCAGTGCGGCTGTGACCCCCTGGCGATGCTTTCCTCATCTATTGGTTTCTCTTTCTTCACTACAGTCCGAGAAAGACAAGAAAGATCTAGATTCTTTTTTTTTTCCCCCCGAAAGTATACAAAGGGTTGTGCAATAAATGTATTGGTTGAATGGGTTCTGCAATCTAAGCAATTAACTATTTTTTCAATGATTAACCAAATCCCCCCTTTAGTCTAGGATGTTATCACAAATGCCATTCTTGGAAATAATTTTTCTGTACCATTCAAATTTAACTACTATTGTGGTTGCATGTATAGCTTAGCTGTAAAATCACAATTGATTTCAAGAATTTGAATTTTTTCACCCCAAAGTTCAAAAAAATTAAGTACAGTTATTTTTTACATCAACAATGCATCATTATTTGTGTGTGAGAATCAGAGAATTGTCACATGACAAATTATAAAAGAATTGGATCTCATTTTGTCATATCATTTATATCAGGTTTAATTTATTGACACATATTTGAAAATTACTGGCCATTAAATAGAATTGTTCTTTGAGCTTATATTTGTATAGTCTTGTGTCGAGTGAGAGTGAATTAATTTAAGAAAAAAAAAGTATTGCGTCACCCTTGCAATGCTTCTAAAGCCTAAACAAACAACTTTTCACTATTATACTGTCCAATAAAATCTAGTTCTCAAGGGATTAAGATAAAATTTATTCTCTCAATGATGAGGGTGTTATATCTTGAAGGAGAATTTTTGGGATGGGTAATTTTTGTATTGATTCTTTTTCTTTCTTTCTTTCTTTTTTTTTTTTTAAAATCAGTATAGTTAATAAAAATAGTACGTGCTGTCAATAAATTTTACAATTTGAATGACAAAAATAATTTTTGTAAATTAGATGAAATTTCTTACAAAATACAAACATGAAAACCCAATTCGTAATAATCATTTTATAACTCAGCATGCGAGCATATCGTTCACCACTTCTTCTCCACCAAGCACATAAGTATCTGAAGGAAGAGAAATTAGCCGAGTCCTAGTTAGCAGCGGCAAATAAGAGCGGATTAGGTGTTTTTTATCACTTGTATTTGGAATATGTATTTATTATTATAATTAAATCGGTAAAAACAAAAAAAAAGTGTAATAATTGAAAATTTGTCCATATATATAGAAGTAATTTTCTTACGTTATATTGACCTAGTCTAAATTTTTGACAAATAAAACTGCTTTTCTAAAAAGAATTCTTTAGTAGGTAGAGAAGCCACTTTAATATTGTCTAATTTTAAATTATTTTGATTTTTATTAGATTCTATCACGTTAGTCTACTTTTAAAGTCATGTACTAATAATGTAAAATTTCACTCCCCAATATCATGTAAGATATAACCCCGTTTGGTATTATTTTAAAAATTTTTAAAAATATTTTGTACGCTTTTTAAAGAAAAATTTTCAAAAATACTTTCAGTATAATTTTTTAAAAATTCTTATTTTTTTTAAAAAAATCATTTCATTTATTTTAAAAACACTACCAAACAGATCCATATTTATGAAACTAATCGAAGGTGGAATTTGCTCTAAAAGAAGAACATGGCAAAACATTGGTGAAGTTGAAATGCCCCAAAAATTGCAAGGGGGTAACTTGCAATTATCCCAAACAAAAAAATGTGTTTTAAGATATTTCATAGGGGAATAATTGTTTCCAAAAATAATTTAAAATCTTCAATCACGGTTTCATTTTTTAAAAAAGAAAATAATAAAAAAATTGGCGGGCCCGCCAATTCCTCAGATTTTGTACATTTGAAAAAGGCAAATCGGCAATCTCTCTCCTCCGCCGTCCAACTCTTGGAATCCGACGGTTGAGAGAGAAAAAGGAGGGAAACAATCTTGACCGTACGATCTCACAGCGTTGCCCCTTAAATATCAGGTTATCTCCCCCAGTGCTCTTCACTGTCTCCACTCACTTGCATTCTCTTCGTCCTCCGATAAGGTTGAGCCCAGTTCGAAGCTCGATCATCAGAAAAAACCCCGGAACTCCTCCGGAATTCCGAGCCTTCTCATCGCTCCGATCATCCGCACATTCATCGGTAAGTGTCGACTTCTTCGATCGGATCTTTACTGACAATTGTTTGTTTGCCGAGAAATCGAACGATTTGAATTTTTGTGAACTTGATTTGCTCCTGGTTAGATCCTCCTAGAGGTTATGTTGCCTTCTGTAGTTTGTTGTTTGAGTTGTTCTTTTCGTGTGTGTTAGGTAGCAATTCTTCCATTTCTTTCTTGTGGAATGTTAGATCTGTTTATCTGTTTGTTTCCTGAGTAAATAGTGAGAATTGATGTTTATCTTCTGTGCTAAGTGTTCCTAACCAGAATGTTGCGATTTTTATATCTTCCCTACGATCTTTCGAAATATGTTTTTATTAAATTTACCTTTGATAGTTTTCATGTCTTTTACTTGAATTATTTGTTCCCTTCGTACGGAGTGTTAGATCTGGTTTTGCATTTGGTTCTTTAGAAAATTATTGATGAAATGCTTTACTGTTG
Organism: Artocarpus hirsutus; assembly: GCA_946598075.1. Taxonomy (NCBI): domain Eukaryota; kingdom Viridiplantae; phylum Streptophyta; class Magnoliopsida; order Rosales; family Moraceae; genus Artocarpus; species Artocarpus hirsutus. The sequence continues at coordinate 23,616 of CAMOHE010044500.1, forward strand.
TGTTTAGGTTTCCTGAGAACAACGTTTGGTCTTTTGTTTTCCCGATTGATTTCTATTCTTTGATTTTTTAAAATTATAATTGTTGATTAGCACTAAACTGCAAATTTTCACTCATTTTTCTTTGATCAATATATTTTCCATCTTCCAATAATGGCTAGTGTGATTCCGTTGAATTCTGCAACTAATGCGCACCTGTCTGCTTTGTCATCCTGTTGGCAGAGAGAAAATGAGAGAAATCCTTCACGTTCAGGGTGGACAATGTGGAAACCAGATTGGATCCAAGTTTTGGGAAGTTGTTTGTGACGAACACGGCATTGATCCCACCGGACGATACACTGGAAACTCTGATCTTCAACTTGAGCGTGTCAATGTGTACTATAATGAGGCCTCTTGTGGCCGATTTGTGCCACGTGCTGTGCTAATGGACCTCGAGCCTGGTACCATGGACAGCGTTAGGACTGGTCCCTATGGCCAGATCTTCAGGCCTGATAACTTCGTGTTTGGCCAATCTGGTGCTGGTAACAACTGGGCCAAGGGTCATTACACTGAAGGAGCAGAACTCATTGATTCGGTTCTTGATGTTGTTCGGAAAGAGGCCGAGAACTGTGACTGTCTTCAAGGTATAAATCTTTCATTTGTTATGTTGTCATGATCTTTTGGTGTCAAATTGGTTATATATTTTGGGGGGTTTTGTGTAGGTTTTCAAGTGTGCCACTCGCTTGGTGGAGGTACTGGTTCTGGAATGGGGACTTTGTTGATCTCCAAGATCAGGGAAGAGTATCCAGATCGGATGATGCTCACGTTCTCTGTGTTCCCATCACCAAAGGTTTCAGATACAGTTGTTGAACCCTACAATGCCACTCTTTCTGTTCATCAGCTTGTTGAGAATGCAGATGAGTGCATGGTGTTGGATAATGAGGCTTTGTATGATATCTGCTTCAGGACTCTCAAGTTGACTACTCCTAGCTGTAAGTCTACCATATTATACCGTGGAGTAGGAATGTTAGCCGTAATCATTTAGAGGTTTATTTTGATCTTTTTATTCGAATAAGTATGATGATGCAACAACTGACCTGCTTGTCGAGGTGGCATTATCATCCTCTAGTTCTGCATCAATATCTATTTTGAGGCGACCTGATTATGTTCTTGTAATAAAGCTGCATCTCATCATCTTTGCTTAGATAATATTCCCATGTTATATGTTTTTTTTTTCTTACTGTCATGCGTTGACTTTCGTTGTGAGATCTCTTGATTCATTTTTTATAATATCGCTTGGAAGTAATTCTCACACTTTTGGAACTAAAAAAGTTTTTTAAGTTATAGTACTGCACAATTTGTTGGTAGAGTTGTCTAGTACTTAAGTTATATGATCCCCCATCCCTACATCCTCTCCCGCCACAGCACCACCACAACTCCCCAGACCCCAACCCCCCAAAACCACCACCCCACCCCCCCGCCCTCTTTCCCTTTTGTTGTTTCTGCCATAATCCTTTTGGGCATATAGTTGTCTGTATGTAGGTTACGATTGCTTTGTTTGTTCTAGTGTCATGGTAGATTTTGAACTGAATGGTGGTTTGTTTTTATTTGTTGCGAATAATTGTTCACTCTTACAGTTTCTCTTATCCCACAAAGGAGGATACAAATAGATTGAACTTGATTTCTTTGTCTTTGTGGCAGTTGGTGATCTCAACCACTTGATTTCTGCAACCATGAGTGGAGTCACGTGCTGCCTTAGGTTCCCTGGACAGCTGAATTCTGATCTCAGGAAACTTGCAGTGAATCTCATTCCCTTCCCCCGTCTTCACTTCTTTATGGTTGGATTTGCTCCTCTTACTTCACGCGGATCTCAGCAGTACCGTGCACTCACAGTCCCAGAACTCACTCAGCAAATGTGGGATGCCAAGAACATGATGTGTGCCGCAGACCCACGCCATGGTCGCTACCTCACGGCTTCAGCCATGTTCAGGGGCAAAATGAGCACCAAGGAAGTTGATGAGCAGATGATTAATGTGCAGAACAAGAACTCTTCTTACTTTGTTGAGTGGATTCCAAACAATGTGAAGTCGAGTGTCTGTGACATTCCTCCAAAGGGACTTTCCATGGCGTCAACATTTATCGGAAACTCAACCTCCATTCAGGAGATGTTCAGGCGTGTGAGTGAGCAGTTCACAGCGATGTTCAGGAGGAAGGCTTTCTTGCACTGGTACACCGGCGAAGGTATGGATGAAATGGAGTTCACAGAGGCAGAAAGCAACATGAATGACCTTGTTTCCGAGTATCAGCAATATCAGGACGCCACAGCTGACGAGGAGCTTGAGTACGATGAGGAGGATGATGCTCCTGACGAGGCATAATGAAATTGACTTAAAGATCTTGAAGCCCTTTGCTACCGCATTATGGTTTTACCATACCTATATTGTCTCCTACTTTAATGTCCGAGTATTATGTTTCTGATTTTGTTGAGAGGAGAGTTGAAAAAAGTTCCCTGTTTTTCTTTCTAGTCATGGTAGTTAAATATTAGTAGTGGAGGAGATGGGGAAAAAATATGCGCACGTTCGAGTTCTAGCCTTCGAGACGTGTTTTTTTCGTTTTTTGGGCTTGTTTGAATTACTATTGTGAATTTCAGTGTATTTTAAAGTACCTACTCTTCTACGTCGAAGTTCCTTGTAAGCACTCTCGCTTAATACTATACCTTGCTTTGTTTTTGCCTGGAATTTGCTGGTGTATGCTTGGCCTTGAAGGAATTTTCCACCATTGCAATTTATTTCTAGCGGGTTTTGACCATTTGGTGTCTTATGTTTTAAGAAAACATCCTATTGATGCCTTTTTTGTCTAGAAAATATTAAAATTATATTTTGTAGTTCTTAAAAATATTATATTGGTGTCTTGACTTTGTGTTTTTGATGTAAATTTTCTTTTCTATTTTTTTATTAATGAACCTCAATTTAATTTTTTTGTAAAACTACAATAGAAGATTAAAATAAAAGATTAAACAAAACTCATTAAAAAAAGCAAACATGTGGATTTATTTGTTTTTTTTATATCATTTGTATTCATATTTGTTTATAGTCTTGGATTAATTACAATAATATACATACTAGTTTTATTTATTTTATGATTTATACTTCTATTTTAGAAATCAACAAAAGTGTTTTAAATTTAAGGATTTCAATTTTATCCCTCTGTCAATTATAAACCAAACAAAAGAGGCAAAATTCAATTTTTTGACCTAAATGCTCTCTCATAAATAATACTAATCAATAATACCATTTAAAAATAAAAATTAAACTTTTTTAATATAGTGACCAACAGTCACTCCAGATGTTTAACAAGATAAGTTTTAATGTTTATAAAAATTAACAAATATATATATATATGAAAGGAAAAAGGTTATAAAATATTAAGTGTGTTTTTGAATTTTTGAAAATAATATCTATTTTTTTTTAAATGGAGTTCAAATACTCAAACATAGCCTTCCACCAAAGGGTATTAATTGTCCTTTTAATCGCTCAAGAATAAAATTGAAACAATTTTTTAAAATCTAAAGGACACATTTGTAGTATCCTAAAACAAAAGGATAAATTGTGAAATAAATAAAATTAGGAGGTATATTTCTATAATTAACCCATAAAATAATTTAGGGTTTATTAATTAAAAAAGAGTAAGTTGGAAAATTTTGTCACAAAACATGTACTTAGGGTACTAAAATGATATTTTTCAAAACTACAGGGTATTGTTTTAAATTTCATAAACACAAGGTACTGATATGATTTTTTTTAAACAATATAGTACCAAATGATAACAACCCTATATCTAACCTTACAAATTAGAAAATGCAGAAGAGCATGCCTTAACAACAATATCACATCTCTTCACCTACTTTACAAGAGGGATGATATTAAAAAAACAAAGAAGGTATTTTTTGTTCCAACATTTATTTAATTATTAATTTATTTTATAGTAAATAGTTTTGTTAGTTCGTAACTTTTTTTTTATTTAACTGCGATTTGGTGCCAATTGTTTAATTTTAGACGGAAAAAATTTTGACACCATTTTTAATCAAAATTACTAAATTACCCCTAAAATAATTTTTTTGCATTATCAGACAATTAAAAACAAAAAAACAAAAAAAGCTTCACACTTCATCAATAGAGGCTACAACAATTATGTGCAGATTTGGGTGAATTAAATAAATAATTCTAGATATTAAACAAAACCTATACAGAATTGGAAAATTATTTTCTCACATCAAACTAAATCGAGCTCGCTAGGAAATCTTCTGGTTGAGGGAAGAAGATTTTTCCTTACGCTTCACGAATCACCAGTCATTCTCTTTCTCCAACCATTGAAACCTACGCCGTCCCAAGCCACCCCTGACCACATAATCTACGCAAACCCAATGATTTGTATCGTCACGGTTGAACCTAGCAACCCATGCCCTTGACCACGCCATTGCAGAGAACTCAACCCCCAACTGATAAAAACCTAATTTTGCTCCAAAATTTTTTTATTGAAGTTAGGTTTATTATTTTTTTACCTTTTTTAATTATTTTTTAATTTTAATTTATTTAATTCATATTAAGTATTTTACTAAAATATCCTCAACAAAGGGCCAAAATATTTTTTAACGGTCAAACTTAACGGTTGAGAACTAAATTATACCTTTTTTAAAGGTTAGACTCAGTTAAATTAAAAAAAAAAGGTTAGGACCAAACCGAGTTATTTATCCTTTATTTTATAAAAAATGTAAAACCATCCCTGTTGTTAGTTAAAAAGGAATCGAGACAAAATTGTAGGGAAAAAATGGATAAGTGTATGAATAGTTTTTGAATTTTTTCTTCCTAGTTTCTAGAATTATTCTATGTAGTCAATTTTGTCCTTTAAGTAGTCTTTAAACTCAAAAAGTGTCTTATAAATGGATGTAAATAGTCAATTTTGTCTTATAAAAGGTCTTTGAATTATCTTCTCTATCTGTAAATAGTTCTTATGCTAAAATTTTTCACGAATTTTGTGGAAAGGTCTCATGTGCTGCCTACCAATTTGCCGAATGTGAAACAATGCATCATCCATAGCCGTTGGATCAAAGATTGAACCATGAGGATTGCTTAGAGGGTAACCTAGTTTTTTTTATGGGCTACATGGGTAGATCTACATGTTATCTATCATGAACCTACCATGAACAGTGGTCTACCCTAGGAGAAACAATTAAAGAAGCAACCATCAAGATAAGAAAATGACATTGTGCTTTGACACTATTTTCTTTGCTCAAATTTATGTTTTTGCCTTGCATTTTTAAATTTCCTTGCAAATAAAACTAGAAAAAGTAATATTTTACAAGAAATAGAAAATACAAAGATAAGTTAATATTTATTAAGACTTATATAATGCAAGAAACTAAATTAAAGCACAAAATACACATAATTTTAAAAAAATAATTAAGTAATTTAACGGTTTTCACAAATTTTACACAAATTAATTAGTTAGCACACAAAAACACTTCTAAAAATTACTAAAAGCATACTTAATAATAGAAATACACTAGATAGATTTAAGCATATTTTCACACTCACACATAGAAACACTATCTAACATGCAAATGCTATAATTAAGGGTTTTTATGATAGATAGAAATACAAAATGATGATATATAACCTTATAAATGTGCATTTATATGTGTTCATTAGTTAAATTTGTAGAATTATGAGGGTGCCCTTACTTGCATATAAACACTCTTGGATTAATAACTTATATATATTAGCCTCAAGAAACTTTTATGTCAACGTCATTTATTAGACATGCCGCTTTTCTCTTTAACAATGTATTTTTTTTTTTTTTACTTTTTTGTGTTTTGCGTAAAAAATGTTAACACAAGTGTTTTTACTATGCTTTTATTTTAAAATCTAATTTTAGTATTTTTTAAGTATTTTTGTGTCTTAAATGATTAATCTTTTGAAAAGTGCGAATTGTAGGTTAATATATGTGAGTATTTTTGTTTTTATTTGTGTTTTGTATTTTAAATTAGTTTTATATCACATCAATATTTGTAAATATTTTTGTAATTTTTGTTTTGTAAAATAATGGTTTTTATGGGTTGAAAGGTCATGATATGTGGAAGTTGTGACAAAAATGAGAAAAATGGTCCAACAAACTCAAATCACAAAACACAAATAAATAAAAAAATAATTAATCATTATTCACTTACTCGGTAAGGATTCTACATGCTTAATCGGTAAGATTTCCTGAGGAAAACCGTTACTATCAATATTATTTACTAACAAAGTTATCGCTTAGAGACTCCTCTTACAACATGTAGTTTCACAAATCTAACAGGCATCTAAACTACAACTGCCTCCTATTCGAGATGGATGGATATCCTCATAGACACATTTTCATGGTGTTAAATTCTGAACGTAGTGTGCATCCTGAATTCCCTTATAGTTCCAAGGTGGACTATTGATGCAAAGTCACATGAAATGGCTAACACCCACACTCCAACTCTAGACTGCCAAAAGATCTTGACACTAACTTGGTTTGGTGCTCTACACTCTGAATTTAACCAATTGGCTTACCATGCAACAAAACACAAGGACTTTAACGAGGAGGCTATGTGTAAAATGACACGTTTAACTCTTAATTTAGGAATTCGGTGCCTAGCCATCAATCTGATGCCCTTCCCCCTCCAATAGATAATGACTAAATACTCCTTTTGTGATTCTCAAAGATCCTATTGTTGTTTGAAACAAGGGCATAAAAAACCGCCCACAATAAAGAATGAACATGGACAGTATTGCGGTCACGTATATCTCTTGGATCATACTTCTTGATTGAGTTCACACAACACCCTCAAACCTTTTTTAATTGGAGTCGGATGCTAATGTTACAAAAGCATAAGAAATTTTGAGTTACAAGAACAACTTCCTTATTTAACATTTATATCATTACAACCATAACAAAAAATTTATAGTAGCAGACGTTTTCATGGATGCCTTCAATTAGTTTGTTACAACCCATAATCTGGTATTGATGAGACTGTAAAAGTATATTTTATAAGCTAAAATCATCTATTTATGCTTTTATTTCTCGTTAAATCTTCTAATTAATAGCTAGCACAAATTAAACCTTACCTAAGGTGTTATTGTTATTGACTGCAGTGATGAGTAAGGGTCGTTCCCATAAAGGATTGGATTTAATTAATTAGTTATTAACATTAAAACCTAAACACAACAAAACCAGACACAAGATGGGAGTTTTAAATTTATTTAACTATATTACTAAATTAACAAAAACACAAGAAATTAAATAAATACAAGACAATAATAATAAAACAGGTCAAAAGATCATCCTCTACCATGAAATAATAATTATAAAATTAATCTTAGAAATTATTTTTGATTATCTATTGAAACTACTAATCGTAGATAGCAACAAATTCTACTATTCTAATCTTTCTTTACTTAGTTGTTAAGAAAAACAAGCTCCTCACTTAATCCCTTTCTCTCAAATAACCTAGAATAAACTCTCTATGTTCAATTTAATAGAAGCATTAAGATTAAAAAGATAGGTTGATCATGACAATAATCACATAAGCTTGAATCATTAAACCTAGATTATGTTCAACACCACAATTAATGAAAACTTCTCGTAATCATATCTTGCAATATGCTACTTATTATTAGAAAAACAAGACAATTATGAATCAAGCATTCTAATCTAGCAATAGATTAAATTCAAGTCCTATTCAGTTAGCCACTAAACAAAACAAAAAAATAATCATAATCAATAAAAATAAAAAGAACATAAACAATTTCAAGTTGAAAATTGGAAAATAATTTTGAAAATTAATTATATAATTATGTCTAGGGTCTTAAAATCCCCTTCAAACAAAAACAAAACTAAACTAATATAATTGAAAAAGAAAAGAAAGAAAGAGTAAGGAAAAGAACAGTTTTAGTATTGAAAATCCTTTTACATAGATGGTTCTCCATGAGCCTCCTCCATGAGCCTCCCCCGAAACTCTCCTTTTTTTTTTTTTTTTTCTTTTTCTTCTTCGTCTTCATCTCCTAAGATGACTTGAAAAACGAAGGAAAAATTAAAAGAAAAAAACTTATGTGTTTTTGTGTTCTAAGGTGTGGTATTCATAGTTTTGCACTTGGGGGATGAAAACAGGTAACTTGGACTTAATTTAAGTCGATTTCAGAGTAAAAATCCATGGCACACCTAGGGAGGGGCTAAAATGGCATAGGGGTCGTTATAAAATTGAGCTTCAGCATGCGTAGGGATATGCGGCCGCCCCAAAAGAAACTCGCAGTCGAGAGTAGCCATAGAACACTAGCGTTGAGGCTATATAACAAAGCATTAAGGTGATGTAATTTGGCACTGGGGTGCCGTAACAAGGCCTCATCCGCATAGTTTTTCTTCGGTCTTCAACTTTTAAGTCCAAAATGTGTACAATTCGATGTTTTTTGCCCCAAAGCATTCATTAATACCCAAGACTCCTACAAAACAAAGACAAACAAAAAAAACACAATAAAACTAAAAAATCTAACAAAATAAATACAATGAATAATGATAGAAAATATGTCAAATTATGCACTTATCAATAGCATTTCCATGTTTTATCTTATTTTTGTATCTTAGTGTGAAAATATGTTTAAATATTGTGTTTTTAGTGTTTTTTTATATTTAAGTATATTTTTGGTAATTTTTAGAAGTGTTTTTTTAAGTTAAGTAAATAATTAATTTGTGTAAAATAAATAAAAAGTATTAAATTGTGTAATGTATTTTTATTTTTAATTTTTGTTATGTCTTTTAATTTAATTCCATGTTTAGTAAGTGTTTATAAATATTTTCTAAATTTTGCTAATTTTTGTTTTATAAAATAATTAGTCTTTCTTATATTTATTGCAAGGAAATTTGAAATTTGGAGCAAAAACTAAAACGGTGTCAAAATGAGCAAAATTGGACAACAAATGTAAAAGCAAACAAATAAAAAAATTGAATTTCAAATTCATTGACACATGGCACTTTTAGGGCTATCAAATCCACGAGTAGTTCAATCTGACCATCCATTTCATGCCAGGTGTCGATTATCAGTGAGTACATCAGGTGGTGGGGCCCGATATCAGCCACTCTTCTTTGAAATTACTAAATTCTAGTGCAGGCGTGTACATGTGCTCTCTGTGCCCTCGTGATTCAACAGTTGATGAAGTCTTGATATGTAGACCTGACAATCCCAGATGGTCTACGTTGTTCCAAAGTCATCGCGTGTGCTCTATTTAGCTCTTGCTATCTAATCTTGCCTTTTATGCACAATTAATAGCCGGATTTTGACCGTTTCTGTCCTCCAAATTAGCGCATCACATGGATTTTCTAGATTTGTGTAAATTTAAATTACTTCCAGTACATCTCCTACTCATCGATGTATATATCACAAAATTTTGATGGAAATTGTTAGAAATTTTGAGATATTAAAATATCTTTCCATTGTAATATTGATTTTAGTAAAATATCGGAGAAATATCTATAAAAATTGGAGAAAAGATCGATATTGAAAAATCTATAGTATATTTTGTATAAAATTTTGACATATATCATGAAAATTTTGATCAAATTTCAATAATATTGAAAATTACAAAATTTAATGGATTTTTTCCCTTTAAATATCTGTCACTATTTTATACTTTCAATAAATAAATATTTATCCTATAAATATTAAGAATACTGATATCGAATGAAGATGATATTTTTATGAATTTACAATCAATGAATTTTGCATCCAATTGTAATGGCTCCTCCAATACAGCTCCTCATGTTTATTATCCAGATAATCAGAATGTTGGAAACTATGATGGTTATAGAATTTTTAATTATCCTTATTTAACATACCATCACTATCATAGACAAATAATTGGGAGAATTCATTGTTTTTTGTTTATGAAAATACAACGGGAAGAAGTCAATAGACTTATATGCTACTATTCATAATTAAATTTGACACTACTTAAATAACATATCATGATACCAATATTGTTTAAGATGGAATCTTAACCATGTTTTAGTCTCATAAAACTTCATTTTGGTATTAACAAATATGATATTATGGAGTTTATTATGTAATTCATATTCATTTATGTTTTTTTTAATATAAAATTTGCGTATTTTTTGTCAAAATTTTCACCAATATAGATATATTTTCTAAATTTTTTGTAAATTGAAGTGTCAATATTTTCATCAATATTGATATTTTCATCTTTGCTCCTACTCAAGATTTAATTCAAATTCAGATATAAAATTAGATAGAGATGTTTGCTCTGTTGGTGTATGCCTCAGCTCCCATTCTTTGTATATTTTAATCACCAGTCTTTCTTTGCATTTACATGGCTTCGTGTATAAATAAGAGGCAATCTTTAGCCTCAGTTCTTCATTCAAGTCTTGAGATATAAGATTAGTTCTCAACTAAATTCTGTAATTAAGATCTTGTGACCATTTTCTCTTATAAGTAACATTTATGTTTTGTTTTAAAGATATTTTTGTAGTTTTTATTTTGAACGTGTGTTTATAATTTTCTTTTTGCTGTAGTGGTAGGTAAAGCTCTGATAATTTTAATTTAACTAATTATTTTAGTTTTTTAAAAGTTTTCTAAGCTGTTATAATGTCAAAATATTTTTAGAAAACCCATGAATTTATTATTACTTTAGTTAATTTTCTTGTCAATCAGAGGTTTTGATTTATCGTCGATATAGACTAGCACATATAATACTTAGGAGAACTTTAATTAGTCATCAATAGAGAATGGTACGGTAAATGTTTAACTTTAACTTTCAAGTTAGATTAGCTTAGTAATTTTAAGTTTATAATAGTTTGTGAAACTGAGTTTTTGTTACATTAGAGACATGAACTGACATATTAAATACTTGGTAAATCTTTATTTATTGTAGATAAAAGATGATATATTATATTCTTATATCCTTTTTAAAAGTGTTGTTAGAAAAACTAAAATGAAATTAAGTTAAAAACAAGAGTGGATCTTTTAATTTCAGCATTTTTCATAACTTGATTTTCTTTTAAATTAAGCTGCATTTCTTATTGTTGAAATTCTAAAATCAATTTACGTTCTTGGTTTTAAAATTAAAAATCATAAAGATGAAAAATATTAAAAGGTGTAAATATTGTAAAAATATCGTAAATAACTAACTTTAATCCTCAAATTCTTCAGCAAATAAATAAGTAGGTTAGTATAATTAACATATTGGATTTATCATCTTGGGACGTTACTATGACTTATTACTTTAAACAACTTTATACTTGATGTTATATCAGATATACTTTTCTGACCCAAGTAGGTATATATGACTTTACACTAAAAGAGTCCATACTCATGGGACATATACTCAAATGAATATTAGAATACTCAACAAACTGCTTACCTTAGGCTTCACTTTCATTTAAATCTTTTGCTTCTTCATGCTATATATCAGACTGTAGAACCACTTTAAAGCAGAAATTAAACCTTACAGTCACCATTGATCTACAAATTTAAAAAAAAAAAAATTTCCTTACCATGTCATTCATGTTTTAATCTAACTCCCCTATTGATAATTTCCATTTTAACGTCAGTTACATGCTTTTTGGAGTAACTGGTTACATCTTCATGGCTAGAGGTACACACAATAATGTTCTTTTATTTATATGTTGTTGGACGTGAGCTTTTAAGATAATATTATATTCATTCCTTCCCTGTCAACATCTGCCACCTGTTAACAAGTTAATTCATTGCCTCCCAACTGTCGTTCACATGCATGGCTGTCCAACATGCTTCCCTATTGAACAACACTTGCCCATGTGCTTCCGACTCCCCTATGCCAAAAAGTTTCATAAGTACAGAGCATACTTGGCCGCCCGTCAGATATGAGATTTTGTTGTATTTAGTCCCTAAGCTAAAAAATATATGCCAAAATTATCTCCCTTGTTGAAGAAATATACAGAAAACAATAAATATGTGAAGTTATATCGAATCTGTAGTCCTTAAAACTAAAAAAAATATTGCAAAATTAGTTCCTTTGGTAGACGTATTTGCTTTTTTTTTTTTTTTTTTGTCTATTTATTTAATATACAACTTTAATATTTTGTTTTGGATTGAGCATAATTTGCCCACCACATTAATAAATGTCTCCAAATTGTTATATCTCATAAATATTTTTCGTCTTATTCCAATTTAACCCATTTATACTCCAACTAGTATATCTCTTCAGTTTTTTTTTTTGTTTAGTAAAACATCAAAATTTTTTGAAAAATGAAAATAAAAAACCTTTTTTTAGACAAAACAAAAAGTTGCACCCCAACACCCTCAAAATTCAACTAAAAAGACATATACTTGTATATATCTTACCTATTCATTTTCATAACTTTTAACATCAAATTATGGAACAAAAGTTTATAGAAAAAAAAAAGAATAAAAGCATTTAGCCGTAAATCTCAATTCACAATACATCCAAGTGTTAGGGGTTACATTTGGTATAACATTTAATATTTAATGTTATACCTCCTAATTTTAACTATTTTTTAATTTGTCTATTTGTTTTAAGAAACTACAAAGTTATTATTTAAATTTTAACAGCTTATTTCAATTTTATCCTTATTAATAGAAAGAATTTGACAAAATAACATAATTATCCTTAAACAATTTGAGAGCTTATTAATACGAAGCTATCATTTAAATTTTAACAGCTTATTTCAATTTCATCCTTATTAATAGAAAGAATTTGACAAAATAACATAACGATCTTTCAACAATTGTGAAAATATATTATAGATTTAAAAACATAAAAAATCCTAAAACAAAATATCAAATTTTAAAAAAAGAACTTAAGTTATATAATTTTTTAAATGTTAAGATCTTTTTTAAAAAAAATATCTCAAGAAGAAAAATATATTTGAAAAAAACTCAATCTAATTAAAGGTATCTATATCTTATTTTTATATTTTTTACATCCAAAGTGTTTGTGATGGATAAAATTGAAAGACAATTTTCAAATTCAAAGGATACATTTCTAATTTCTAAAAATAGATGGATAAATTGAGAAACAACTAAAACTAGAAGGTATATTTATATAATTAACCCTAACATTGTTTTATGCACTGTAATAAAAAATAAAAAATATATTTTTACTTAGGGTTACTCACAAATTTAAAAGGTGTAAAGAAAATCTCTATTAAAAAAATTAGGGGTTAAATTTGGTACAACATTTTATATTTAATGTTTTCCATCTATTTTTTTAATAAGCAACTAATTTTGGCCAAAGTTATTTTTAGTTAGGGACTAAATATAATACAAATTTTAACATAGGGACTATTTGAAGAGAGAGAAAAGAGTTTGGGACCTTTTATGAGACAAAGTTATCTAATTCTATTCAAAATTTAATAGAGGGCGGGACCATTCATGATACATATTTTGAGTTCAAAGACTATTTATAGGATAAAATTGATTACATGGACTACTTCTAAAGAGAAAAAATAATTTAGGAACTATTTATAATTTTATATGTAAGTAGAAAAAAATGAGTACATTGTTGTAGTTGCAAACTATTCACTTTGTTTGCAACCCATGGTGTCACGACCAACCAAAAAAAAACCAATTGCACACAACATGTGAGGGTTGAGTCCCGAACCACAACCTATGCAAAAGGTGTTGGAATTAAAATAAGAAATGCAACGGAAGCGGCGGATCGTTGACAAACAAAAATTTTCTAAAAACTTTGCTTATTGGGAATAGATATATAATTTTAATTAATAAAAGAAAGCTTTAGGAATTTTACAAACCTTTTGAAGACTATCAGGGTATCCTAGCTTTCCTCTTTGACACCACGATCTTCCAATCCAAGCTTCCACACTAATGGAAAGACGAATGGGCGTCAAACTACAAGAATGAATTTTCCTCACACTTTTTCCACACTTTTTCTGAATCTGCTATGTACTCAACACATGAGATAGCAGACCTTGTTTTTCAGAGAAGAACTCTCAGTTTTTCTCTCTGAGTATTTTTTAAAAGTTACGTGAATGAAAAAACTCTTGAGATAACTGTTATCTCTTCCTATTTATATATGAGCAATTAGTTATTTTTTCAATTGACTTTTCAATATGAAAATAATCACCATATCACACATATGGAGAAATGATATATTTTACAGGATTGTAGCCTTTTAACTTTCCCTTTCCTTCCTTTTTTTTTTTTTTTTTCTTTTTCTTTCTCGAATCAAGTGATTCTATCTCTCTCACACATACACACACACATATATATACATAAGTAAACGTGAAACGTAAAGTAACTTTACGTTTCCACACACTTTTTTTTTTTCCAAAATCACGTTTGACGTGATTTAATAACATATATATATATATATAATATAAAAGGAAACGTAAACGTAAGTTTACACTTTACGTTTTTTTTTTGTTTTTGTTTTATATTAATATATATATATATATTAATATATTATAAAATCTTATATATATAAAAAGATTTGGTTCAAAACCATATATATATATATGTATCTAAATTCAAAAATAAATCACATTTATTTAAGAATTAATCAATCAATTAATTAACTAATGCTCAGTTAAATG
>CAMOHE010044501.1:486-59986 GCA_946598075.1 Artocarpus hirsutus
TAAACTATGTTTATAAATTTTGAACTTTAAGGATTTAAATTATGTTTTAAAATTTTGAGAATGTTTATTTGATGGACTTTTATTACTTTATAAATTTTCTTCCGCATTAAAATTGTATTTAAACAAATTTTATTTTAATCGTTCAGATTACCGATCGAGCCCAACCTACCGAAGTATGTATGCAAATTTTATTAATGTTTAAAGGATGTTTATAATCAAGTAATTTACTAAAAAAAAATGGATTAAATTATTATATAATGATTAAGTTATTTAAATAATAATAATAATAATAAAATGTATTTGACCATGAGTTTTTATGACTTTATTATTTTAGTGAGATAAACTATTTAAGGAAATATTTATAAATAGTAATATATTAATGTATATTCATATGTATATATATATAAAAAAAAAATTTATGGATCCTGGGTTATGTTTCCAATTTATCTTTTTAATTAAATAGTTTATCCAATAAATAAAAGTATTACGAAATGAAGGTAACGTCATCTATAACGTCTGTAAAAAGGGGTGTTACAGGCTGAGGGCTTTTGTTACCCATCCTCCTCTGAGTGTTTCCCCCATGGTTGGGCTCCTTAACATCGCGTGGAGCGATGGTTCCGACATCACCATGGTGGCGCACAACGGTGGTTCGTGGGTGGACCAATCAGGCAGTTGTTGAGGTATAACCAAGGGTGGGTTTTGTTCCTCTCATCACGGTGGTCGTGTAGGAACAAGAATCACATCAATCGGACGTCGGATGGCAAAAATATCTCGCTAGGAAGAAATGGGTTTTACCACTTCTTTGGGCAGTGCGTGTGGCCTTCTCCGGCCGTGTTTTGGGTGGTTCGGTACGCCATTGGACTCAGCTCGTCGAGAGCTTTCCAATGGTGTGGGAGGTGTCGAAAACGGAGATCGGAATCTCAAACTGATTTTTGTGGAGAGAGAGAAAAAATGCAGAGAGAGAGTAGAGAGAGTTGATAGCTACCTGAATTTTCTTTTTTTTTTCTTTTTCTCTCTCTTCACTTTCATAAAAATTTTGTGGTCCACGCAGTCTAATTCTATCCTGCGTGACTTTAAACAGTCTAATTCTTACATTGCATTACTTTTACAGTGTAATTTTTATACTGTATAATTTTATCAGTGTATTTTCTTACACTGTATTATTTTAATACCGTATAATTTCTATGTTATTATGCAGTATTTTTTCTTAAACTGCATTTTTTGTCTCAATGTAATCCTCAATTTAATATATTTTTAATGCATTAAAAATTTTCAGTTGTTACACTCCTCATAAACATGACATGTCGTGAAGAGAAAGAAGGAGAAGCATGTTCGGATCAACATGCGCATGATGATCTACCGGGGGTTTATGATTGAACTTTTTTCCTCATCGAAACAAGACCAAAAGCCAGTTAGGAAAAACAAAATAACGTCCTTCCTTACAAGGAGACGAAAATAAGAATAAAAAAAGATGAAACATTAGCTACAAGTGCACATGTGACAATGCCCCTCTAGGAGGATCATGGTCCCCCGCTCCACATTCCTTGTCTGCTTTAGAGGTTTCTATTCACAGAGCAAGACGCACATTTATACACAACATGAGCAAAGAGAGAGAGTTACTCAGAGTAGAGTTATCTAAGGCAAAAGACAAAAGGAAAGGGTGAAACTTGAAAGAAAAGAGAGGGAGTGATGAGGAAAAGAAATCATAAGATAATGTTAAGGGTTTGTAGACTATCAATGTTTTTTAAAAAGAATTTTCACACCATAGGTCCTTAAATTTTGTAACCTTTAACACTTAGATCTTTATTTTTAGAATTTTATATACTCAGGTTCTTATTTGTTGGCATTATAGCCCTCATTTTAATAATTTGGACATGCAGGTTCTTAAATTTTTAATTTGTTAACTCTGTTAGTCCTCATTTTAAGGATTATTTTTATTAATCCTCTCCGAACCATGTACCTTATTTCACTTCACTCTCCAATTTTATAAGACTAGTGAAAGTGCCCCTTAATTTATAGAAAAATACTCAAAATACTCATTCTGTCAAATTTCTTCTACAAACTTAATTGTTTTGCCAACATGACATGCTTAGTAATTAACTTAATCATTTTGTTTCTAATTAAATATATAAAAATTAGCTATATGTTAAAAAATATAAAAAAATAATTTTATTTTTTTTAATTCTTTTTTTTGTCTCCCCCTTCCCTCTTTGGATCTTTCTGTCTTCCTCTTCTCTCTTCACTTCATCTTCTCTTTCTCAATGTTACCCATATCTGTATCTTGATCTAGGTGGGTGATGGCTTGCACTGTGTGGGGTTGCACAAGGTCAGGGCTGGTCGTTGTATGGTGAGGGCAAGCACAGGGTGGGGCAGGGGCTGAGGCTGGGGCTGGGGTGGGGGTGACACATGGAGGGTTTGGCAAGAAGGGCGACACATGGGTTCACTGGAAGGGGAGGGCTTGGAGAGATAAGGGGTTGTTTTTGTTTATGAGAGTTTTTTTATATGCAGAGAAAGGAGAGAGAGAGAGAGAAAAGAGGAGGACGAGGTAAAAAAGAATTGGAAAAAAAAAAGAATAAAATTGGCCCCATTTGTTATTGTTTTGGAAATTTTTAGAAATGTTTTTGCACTTTTTTTGAGACAAAAATTTTAAAAACACTCTCAAGACAATTCTTAAAAAATTCTCATTTTTCAAAACAAAGTTATTTTCATCCATTTTGAAAACACTATCAAACGAGCCCAATGTTTTTTTAGTAATTTTAATATTTAATTATTTTTATATATTTAATTAAAATTTTAACTTATTTTTAGTCTTTAATGATATGCCACACTAGTAAAACTATGAAGTTTTTAGACAAAATTTGATGGAGAGTGTGTTTTGAGTGGTATTCTATAGATCAGTTGCACTTTGACTAGTTTTACAATATCGGAGAGCAAAGTAAAATAGAATACATAGTTTGGGTGATTTATGAAAATAATCTTTAAAATAAATTACACATTTAGGTCCCCAAACTTTTAATATGTTAGCATCCTTAGTCCCATCTTTTTGTTGTTAACAGGCAAAATAAATGCTAATGTTATAAGGCTTTTTTATTCTTTAGGTTCAAAAAACATTTGTGTGTGTTTACAAAAAGGTCCCCAAAAGTACTCTCTCTCTCTTTTTCTCTCTCGAGAGGAAATGCTACCTTTTTTGAAGTGCAACTTATATTTTGTAAAAAAAATAATGTTTAAATACCCTAGCATAATGTTAACTGTGATAATTATTAACAACTAAGTGATTGATTAGACTTAAAAAAAGAAATTCATAAATATAAATTCCATTATATTTGTGATTTTTTTTTATTAAGAATTGCTTTGTTATAATTGATTGTCATAATTAACTTTATGTTAGGCTATTTAAATATTATTTTTAGATAAAAATAACGTTATATTAAAAAAGAGAGAGAGCTTTTAAGCATTTTTCTTTTGCAAAAAAAAAAAAAAGTGGGCACTTGAGGAACCAAAAAAGTCTTACAATATAGAAATATTTTATGCCATTTAATATATAAAAGAAAATGAGAATTAATGGTACTAGCATATTAAAAGTTTAAGGACCTAAATATCTAAATTCTTAAAATAAGGACTAAGGTGCTAATAGATTAAGAATTTGATGACTTGAATGTCTAAATTTTTAAAATGGGGACCCATATATGCCCTTAAAATTAGGGAAGTAGATTTTTTTTCAAATGATTAATCAATGGCCTTTTGATGTTAGCCAATGATAAACTGATGTTAAGTGATGTACGGATTTGTAGTTTATCATTGATTAACTTATTAATAATTGAATAATATTAGTCAGTCATTAACCAAATTTAGTAAATAATGTACAGATGATAAATTATTAGTTAATCAATGATATATAGATATCAACAAGTGATATACTGAAGTTGATCGACAATATAGTGTAGTATAAAAAGGGTTATAATTCTTTACTTTTTAAAAAAATTGATCACATGTCAAAAAAATAATAATAATAAGCAATTTGTCTATTTAATTAAAAAGGTCACCATGGTCTTTTTCTTGTTTTAATTTTCTCTTTAAATTACATTTCCGTTCAAGACAAAATATATATATATATATATGAGTTATTAACGCCAATGGCTTTTAAATTTTAGGGTTTTTCGTATTTTGCCTCATGAATTTTAAAAATCATAGCTTTATCCCTTGAACTTTCAAAGTTTCTCGTTTTACGCCTTTAACTTTTAAAAATTACTACTTTATCCCTTGGGCTTTTAGAGCTCTTCACTTTGCTTTATAAACTTCCACTTTTCTATTCAAAGATAAGGAGATGAATAATAGTAAGAATAATAGATAAAACCTTTGTTTTTGCCTTTACAAGTAACCCATGTGCGAATCACGTTGGTTTAATTTTGTCTATTTGAAAATCAAATTAAAAGTCTAAGGGGCAAAGTGTGGAGCATTGAAAGTTCAGATAGCAAAGTGATGATTTTTAAAGTTCAAGAGTAAAGTGAGGAAATAAAGTGGTGATTTTTAAAGATTAGGAGAACATATGAGGGAAATCTTAAAGTTTAGGGATCATTGATATTAATAACTCTCTCCCTCTCTCTCTCACTATATATGATTGAATATAAATTGTGGCCAAGTAAAATTTGACTAGATAAAAAATTCCTGGTTTAGGATAAATTATACTGAAAAGTTTTACTAAAATTACAAAGACACCTCATGGACCAATACTAATTACACTAACACTCTTTGACTTTTAAAAAAATCACAAAGATACCCCATTTGTTAGTTGACCATAATAGTTGACTGTGATTTGACATTTTTTTGTTTAAAATGCTCAAAGTGCCCCTGTATCGGGCCAAAAATGTTTTTTAAATTAATTATGACGTTAGAAATGGCGTCTTTGCTCTTACTTAACATAGAAAATGAGTTTAATTAGTTTTTACATATTTGAGACTATAAATTTCACTCTAAAAAATGAGTTTATTTTTTCTTCAAAAATCTCTTTTTAATTGTAATATTATTGGATGATTTACATTTGCAACGTGTAGAAATGTTATCAATATTATCAAGCCACTAAAACAGTATAAAATATTAAATTATATCCAACAAAGTAGCATTATATCATCTCACTAAATTAGCTATTACTATCTAAATTTTCATGTGTCTTAAAAATTTAAAATTTTAACAAAATTAAAAAAATTAAATAGATACTTTCTTAAAAAATAAAACACAAATATAAATTTCAAAAATTTTAAAATTATAAAAACAAAAAAAAACTTTTCCTTAGTCTTTCTCTCTATTTATCTATCTCTATCTCTCTCTTGATTTGGGAAGCCACTGGATAAGACGTCGGTCAAGGGGGCCGCAACGGGGTGGAGAAGGCGTTGGGAGGGGCACAATGGCTAGTGGGGGTGGGTGGGGAGGATAGGGGGAGAGGGTTTTTTTTTGGGTGATTTAGGGTTTTTTTTTTGGGTTAAAGATCAAATGGTTGTGATTTGGTGATCTTAAATCATGATTAAAAATAGTGTTTTTGTTATTTTATACAAAAAAAAAATTAACAGAATTAAAATGAAGAGACGTAGTGTATTTAGTTTTATTTTACGGTGTCCGGTGTCCGTATAATTTTTGTGATACACATAGGTGTTATAGTATAATTTATCCCCAATTTAAGAGTATATATTATTGAATATTGACAGTTCGAGAACTCCTAGGCCACAGTAATGATAGGCCAATGGCCAGCTCATAAGAAGATGGGGTGATGGCCATTAAAATTTCATCCACTTATAAAAAAAAATTAAAATTTTCACCGCCAATTAGAAGTGCCTCGCAATAACCAATTATTAATGTAAAAGTAAATAAGCGAAAAATCCAAAAAAAAAAAAAAAACAGAGAGAGGGAGATAGAAAGAGTGATATATACTGTACTGCCCCAAGCTAAGCATTGCCCGCCTATATATTTAAAAAAAAAAAAAACTTAAACCTATCTACTTATTTATTATTTTATAAAATGATCAAAATTTAAATCAAGTAAGTTAGTAGAGAAAGACCTTGAAAAGAAAAAGAACACTTGATTTTGTTCATCATTTCATTTATAGCATGTTATTATTTTCGAACCTAGTGGATATGCTTTAATTTTTATGGACTCTTGACTTTGTTCATCACTTCATCTGTAGTTGACGTTTCTTATTGCAGTGAATGATTATGTTTCTTAATTTGTACTTTTGAATATGGTCACTGTCTTTAGACATCAAACTTGCTTGTTGTTGAGAATGCTTTATGTATTATCATCTTATATTTTCTATAAATTTTCTTCACTTAAAAAAAAAAAGGTCCAAAAAATTATATTAGGCAATAGCATAGGTTTAAACCGCCTCAACCAGCCCGCAACCACCCAAAACCAAACCGAAACCACCCACCATGTGGTAGGCGGTTTGCGGGTTGGTTAATCGCCAACCCGTCATCCTAAAAAAACACACCGCACCCGCTCAAAAACCGTCAAACCGCCTGTTGTTCACCCCTACGGAAGGTAGAAAAAGCAAGGATAAGAAAACAAAAAGGAACGAGATAGATGTTGTAGCGTTTGGCATGTGAATCTCTTTTCAAGGTGAGAGAGCGGTTACAACTAAAGATGTTGGTTTGAAAACTGTAACATGTATAAGCTTTATATTATAGCAACTTTTTGTTTTTTGTTATGACTGCTGAGAGCTTTGCGTTGTTTATTGGTTTCAACTGAGATGCCAAACAACCCTTTTATGTTATATGTTTTATGCTGATGAGAATTTGGTAGTGTATTAAAAAAATATCTTAGCAATTAATTAATGTTTGAACTTTCATATTTTTGTTAGTTTCTATTAATTATATATATATATATATTTCTATTATCTAGCATTTTTATTGTTTCAATGTTATTTTGATTAGAGATTTATAGAAATTGCTAAAAATGTCATTTTTTGCAAAGTTAATTGTAGTAAGTGTCAGGTTTTAAAAATATTTGTAGTAAATATCGACTTCATGATATAAATAATTTATATACTTTTTATTTGTAGCGTATATAATTCTTATTTATACAATAAATAAATTTATGATACGAATTATGTATTTTGGGTCCTTGTTTAAAATGGAAATATTATTTACATAGAAAATTAGTTGTTTACATTGTAAATCTGATAAATATTTTTAATATATGATATTGATTTCAAAAAGTTTCAAAAATTTAACATTTAACCTTCATAAATACACTTGTATAGGTAGAGATACACTATCACAAAAATCTCATTTTAGTATAATAAGAAAGATCCTTGTTTGTTTTTGTTCTTAGAATTTTTGAAAATATTTTCGTATATTTGTTGAGACAAAAATTTTAAAAACAATTTCAACACACTCCTTAATTTTTTTTTAGAATAAAAATATTTTTACATATTTTAAAAATAATACCAAACGATACTATTTGTTTTGTTAAATATTTTTTCTCCACCCACTAAAAAGTTGAAAAGACTCAAAAGAAAAAAATAGTAGGCCTTAAAATTTCAACTTCTTTCCTTCCTGTCCTTTCAAAATTTCCTCTTTTCTATCTTCTTTTTTCAAAAAAAAATCCCCCAATATACATTTAAGGGGTGTTGTCTGGGTCACTTTTTAAGTTATAAACAATGTAAAACTTTTACATGTTATAATAATAATAATAATAAAATCGTTGTAATATAAAACTTTTACATACTATAATAAAAATAGTTTTAACCAACAATTCTAACTATCTTGCTAAACATTCTAATAGTTTGTACTTATTTATTACTTTCAAGGATAGCACAATTTGTTACTAAACATGCTTGAGAACATAGTTAAAACTACAATTTGAAATCAAAATATTATAATTTTTATAGTAAATTTTTACTTTACACTGTAACAGTTGAAACTAATAAGTTTCAACTAGATTGTCAAACAAAGTCTTGATTTCATTTTTTGAGTGTGTTTGGCAACATAGTTAAGCACAAAATTAGAATAAATTTACAGTATTATGTGAAAGTTTTATAGTATAACATATAAAAACTTTATACTAAAAGAATTAAAACTATATAATTAAAAGATGTTACCAAACAAACTTGTATTTTTTTTTTTTTTATCTTTTGTTTTGGCAAGAAAGCATTCATGTCAACATTTCCTATCATAAGGAAGCAAAACAAAAGTATCTCCTCATGAGAAAGGATAATAAAAGAATCTCCTTTTTTTGGAAGGCAAAAGAATAGTATTGTATTGGAATTCACAGTCCCCTGTCAATTGTACATGAACATCTAATTGCGACCTTTCCCGGTCTTTGACTCTGAACCCCTTTCGTCTTTGACCAGTCCAAACAATACAATTAATTAATTGAAATTCATACAGCAAAACTATCATTTTTTTTGTACCAATAACATCAAATTAATTTTTTAATAATTTAATTTATAGTTAAAAATAATACTGTATCAGGTGCACAGTAAATTCTAAAAATAATAGTTCCTATTGTTCAAGGTCCACGACCCCATAGGTACGTCCTTGCGTTCAAAGTGATGGCCTGCCTCAAAATTAAGGCAGAATTTGAGGTTATGGTTTTAATTACGTAATTTCAATCATAAATAGCATAAAACTCTTAAATAATATAATATTAAATAAAATTTACTATAGTATAAAGTTTTTATGTTGAAGTATGTGGTTTCAACTGTTTTTCTAAAACTACAATATTAGGAGAATTAAAACATGAATCTTGTATATCGTTTGGTGCGCGTATTTAGAATATTTTAATCATTTTGAACTTATGGGCCTAACAAAAACAGGTGATAGGAACAAGTTGCAAATCATCCAAAATAGTGATGATAATTTAAAATAAGTTAAACTATCAATTTTAAAAAGTCGTATCAATTTTAAAAAGTTGATCTCCCTTGTAGTTTTAACCGTTTTAAACAATTTTTTATGATAAAAACTCTTTTAATTTTATTTTTTTCATAAATCATAATTTTTAAAACATGGGTTCTCGTTTGAAACTTAATATAATATTTTATTTTGATGTTAAACCTTATATATTAAACATCAATTTAAAAATATTGTTTAAACTATACAAAACTTATAATTTAAACTATAGAATTTTAAATCATACTGTACTAAACCTATGCTTCAAACGAAACACATTTGCAAGAAAGTCCAAAACTTGTCTCAGCATAATTCCCTGTACGACAAAGGTTGAAAGTAAAAAAGCAAAATAAAACCAACAGTTATCAGCTTTGCAATTATACTCCCTGCCCTTAAACCGTACGTCTTTAATGCCCAAGTTTGTCTTTTTCACAAGGCTTGAACAATTTCTGTCCGATCCCAAATCTGGCATGAAGCTCTCTTTACAAACTGAAACTGATATCCTAATTCCAAGTGGTCCAATCAAATCAAACAGGGACCAAAAAACTTCGAAACAAGGCCAAAACTTGCAAACTGGCTAAGCTCTTACAGCTGTATAAGATGGCAGAAAATAACACAGAAACTCCAATAAAGATTTTCCCTATCACAACAAATATATATATATATATATATGTATATGTGTATGTATGGCTTTTCACATAATAACCAAGTAACACAAAGAACTAGTCTTGTGGTGGAGCAAATTAAGCAATGCGGGGACGTTCTGCTTCCCATGATCTTGGCACATTCCCAAGCCCCGGAGCTCCACAATACCGGGGGAGCAACGTCGGATGTCAAAAGGGTTGGGCCTCGGAACGCGTGCCGCTACCGCTCACTGCTGCCGGAGGGCGGCAAGTTGGTATGATGTTCAGCAGTGGAAGGACATTGCCGTCCAAGTGGGAAGACGCGGAGAGGTGGATTTGCAGCCCTCTATCCGGTTATGGAATTAGTGCTAATACTAATAGTAAGAGCCTGAATTCTCAGCCTCAGAAGAGGCCAAAGTCCAAGAGTGGTCCAATTATGCAAACTGGGAGGAGTAGTAGTAGTGCTAGTGCTGCCTATTACTCCAGTTATCATTCGCCTTTTTCCACCGGAGTTTTGGCCGCCGAAAGCTTGCATGGCGGCGGCGGAGGACGACCGCTGAGTAGCTTGGCTAGTAGTGTTCCTGGATGGCCAGAAATGAGGGAGAGTAACGGTTGCCCTTCTCCCAAGGTAAAAAATGCTCTTCTATGTCCTAGGATTGCTTGAATTGTGTTTCTAGTACTAGGCTAAAATGTTTTAGTACCTCCCTCCTTTTCTTTTCCTTTTTTGTGTTATGCCAAAATATCTCAACCCTGTGTTTGGTAAGAGAGAAAATAGAAATGAAAGAAATTTGACGTTTTCTCTTATTGTATTCGGTATAGACTACCTACTTTAATACTCCATATTAAGAGAGATTAAAATCAGGGTCCTTAAAAAAAAATTTAAAAATTTCTTATTCAATCCATTTTCTAGTCTTTTTCTTCCTCTTGAACAAAGCATAAGTCATGAAATCCCTCCAACAATCCTCTCACATCTATCCTTCCTCCCACTTTTCCCTCCTACCAAGACATGAACCCCAAAAAAACCCTCAAAAAGCCACTCATGTTTTAACCATGTTGTATACATTTTCAAAATGTTGATTTTACATATTTTAGCTTGTCACCGTGGATAGAATGTTGCAGGTGAGGAACTTGGGGGAAGAGAAGAATGAGGAGACCTCGGTCTCTCGTGCCGTTTCGCAGCGAGACATGGCGACCCAAATGAGCCCTAAGGAATGCTGCAGGTGCAGCATTTCCTCCACCATAGGGAGGTCTTCATTCGCTTCCTCTCCGCCGGCTCTCCTTTCTATAACGGAGCAGCAGAGTGATCACTTTGCTAAGTTAGAAGTCAGAGATGTGCAGGTTGACAAAAGAGCCACCATGATCCGGTGGACTAAAAAGCGCGGAATCCGAATGAGTAAAAAGGATCAGTCTGGTGCTAATGACTTTGGTGAGAAGGCTATGGGAGTGTCGTCTTCTTCTTTTGATGTTTCTGAGGCAGCCACGGAAAACTCAAAGTATGTTTGTTTCAGATTTCTCAGCATTATTTTTCTGTTCTGTCTTTTTAACTTTCTAACAACTTAGAAATTCAATGTCAAATTTCCATGTCAGATGTCAAAATTTGACATGGTTAGTATCAATTTTTTTTTAATATGATATACTCCTTTTGTAAGTTCCAAACCATAAAATTTGTAATAAAAAATATATATAACATTTAAAATAATATTATGCATACGAGTACAAAATAAAATTATAATAAAATATATATATTTTTTGTCAAATATAACCTAGCATTGAAATTTGTAAATGATTTTAAAGATACAGAAGTAGATATTTGTAAGAATCATGAAAATAAAAATTTGCTAATAATTTAGGTGTATAGAGAAAATTTAGAAAATTTATTATTCCACCATTCTACTTAGATACACAAAAGTAAAGATAGAGAAAATTTTCCCAGAAGTTGAAAAATTAAAGATGTAATGTGCAGGTGGCAAAGGGAGGAAGCAAAAATTGCAGCGTGGGAGAATTCACAGAAAGCAAAGGCTGAAGCAGCAATTCGAAAACTTGAGGTACATTTCTTTTTTCACCAAAGTATACTAACACGCATTATATCTTACTCAAGAAAAATACTATACAACATGATAAATAATTTCATAACACATTATGAAACTAGAATTAAATTGTCAAGGATTAAAAGAAAAAATTGGGACAAAACAATCATTTCAGTTTTATAAAAGCTACTGAATTTTGGCACGTCATATAATAAATTTTTAGGCAAAACTTATGATAAGACATATATTTTGACCATAACGGTAGGAACTATTATTTTGACTATGAGATTAACTTTTCAACGATCATATCTATTTACACGCCATAAGATTTTAACATAGATAGTTGTAGATTAAACCGTTGAAAAATAAATCCAATGGTTAAAATAACGGAACTTATCGATATGGCCCAAAATGCTTGTCCTTCTAAATTTTTAATGATGTGTATATTGCTACGTTGTACTTAAAAGTTAACAATCCTTACTAATTGAATAGTTATACGATATTTAGGAGAGTGGTTGGAATTGAAAATATTGGTTTGAAAATTGTAGCATGTTAGAATCTTACATTGTAACAACTTTTGCTTTTTACTACAGCTGTTGAGAGCGTTACGTCATTTGTTGATTAAAATCGTTAATCCCAACTGAGATGTCAAACAAAGGTGTACTTTTCTTATATCGGCAAGTATCAAATGGATTAGAAATGGATTTTGATTATGCAGCACTTTACTTGTGTGTTCAGATGAAACTTGAAAAGAAGAGGTCTGAGACAATGGATATTATCATAGACAAGCTCAGAAAGGCACAGTTCAAAGCCCACGAAATGAGAAGCAAGCTGTCGTCGGATCACCACCATGACATTGACAACCAGGATCGGCATGACCAGGAGGTTCCCAGGACTCCACCTAAGTTCTTCTCATTCCGAAAATTTCGGGTTGGATCGCTCAGCCGCTTCTTCTTCGCGTGCCGCGCTTTCTAGTACTTCCTCAGCCACTCTGTTCTCTCCCCCAGCTAACTTGTAACAACCATGGAGTTAATTTTTATTTTTTGATAATGTCAAAGTGAATTGGCTTCTTTTGCCTTCTCTCTTCTAAGCTATTCCTTTGTTTTTGAATTCTTCCGAGATTTCCATGAGGACCAAAATGAAAAGATTTTAACCATCTTGCGGAAATGGTCTTGTGTCTTGCAATTGTCTCAGCCTTTATGCATTGTATTGTAAGAAAAGAAAAAGAAAACAAAGGTTAATTGTTTTTGGATTAATAGGATCAGTCACATTCAGTCTATAGAGACAGTGGATCGATGTATTCATGAACAATAGATTTTACTTCTACCCTACACGTAATTTGACGTCTTCATTCTATAAGAAGATTTATTTTCTCAAAATTTTATTTATTTATTTATATTTTTAAGTTATTGATAGATGTAGTTTTTGCATCAAATATTGAAGTTCTTTTTAACATTATTTTTGACTTTACTGTCGTTCGTCGAGTCAGCGTCGTTTTTTAGTTTTTAGGTTGAGTTGTTTTGCCAATGAATACCGTTTGTTGCGATCATTGTTATTTGTTTTTGTTTCTGCAGGTGGTGTCATCGACCCTATTCATGCCGTTGCCAGACGAATGTCGTTTTTATTTACATTCGTTCATATTCGTTTGTTTATTTTTTTAATCATTCGATACCGTTTTCTGGATTTACTGTCGTTTATCGTTTGATGTCGCTTCTTTAGATCAATGTTACTTTCAATTCGTTGTCCTCTTTGCAAGTTATCTATTTTTGGTTTTGACGTTATTGTTGCTGTCGTAATCTATGTCACCTTTCAGGTCATTGTCGTTTTTAGGTGATACAGTATTTTGTGCTTCGTCTGAATGAGGCCATTGTCTTTTATCCAATGCCAGTAAATGTAATTCGTCAAATTAACGTCTTATTTTTGGTTTTATTGTCGCTTACCGCAGTTATTTCATCTCCACTATACTTGTCATTTAATGCTATGATCCTCATTTTCAAGTGATAGATGTCGCCACCTTCAATGTCGTTCAGTCAGTTGTTTACCCTGCATTTAGGTTGATGTCGTCTCCGTTGTCAATGTCTTTTTGCACGTTCTCTCTCTCTCTCTCTCTCCCTCTCCCCTCTTCGTTTATGCTCTTTTAAATGAAAGTCTCCAATAGAATTGTCGTTTGTCAGGTTAATGTTTTAACAATGTCGTTTTTAAGGTTATTGTCTTTTCTTCAATTACCCGTTGATTCTATCGTTTTACAATTGATGTGTCCGATCAATGTTGTTTTTGTTGCTTGTGTGATGAATGTCACTTCTCCAGTTGGTACAAATATTCCGAAGTATATACATTCCTTGTACATACGTGAGCGAGTACAAACATGTAGGGCACATTTTTTTGAGAATGCATCCAACCAAATGACAATTTTAACAACCAGTGAAGAATTTAAAAACCAAGTTAGAATCTTAACCACTGTAATATGTGAGAGTTTTATACCATAGTAAACCTTGGATTATCACTGTATTATGTGAAAACTTTATATTTTTTAGCAATTGGATCGTATTAGTTCCAACTAGAGTGTCAAACAAAACCCAGATAGTTCCAAGAACCAATCAACTTAAACAGTGGGGTATGCTACATTTCTAAAGCATAACCTGTGTTTGGAGGTTAGCCTTTTGAACCGGTGAAACGGCTGAAGTAGTGGTGAATGTTGACTAGATTCAATTGATTACAAATGTCATACAATCTCATATAGCTAGGCTTTCCAAGAAGCCAACCCAACACTGCTATTTTCTTACCCCGGAGTAACAGTTGACTGGAGAATTCTCGCAGGCTACTACTATAACAGAATTCCATGAATATTACTCCCGGGCTAAAATTCCGCTTAATTTATAACATATAAACTGTTCGGAACGAAATGGAACTATGATAAAGCAACAATAAATAGTGACAAGGATTATTTATAGATAACAGAAGAGGGCCAAGAAAGTCCCTAGTATGGCCTGTACCTCCAATCTGCTCTCGACGGTCTCCCGCTGCCAACTCCGTAACCCCACTGCAAAGCAGCAATGCACCATTTGGCATATTAGAAAGGACTAGAAAAATATAAAGTCGGCATTTGTCAGCATTTAGAATTGCAGACAAAACCAGAACTTCCAATGTGAATGTTATGAATAAAATGCCTTTGCCTAAAAGAATAAAAACACACAATCTAGGAGCTTCAGTAATTTTCAACACAAGGCCTTCAAATATACTCACATCATTGAAATCAAGACTTCCATACATCCTGCCGTAGGTGCGCATGGGACCGCCAATGCCATAGCTCCCAAAGGCTTCTGCATTGTTCACCATAAAATTTCCGCTGGTACCAGCATCATCAACAGGTGTGGCAGTATCGATTGCGACCTGAGAGGAAACAACAATTTAGAAGTTTCAATGGGTAGGCCAGCACGCTGAATTTTAGTTGCAGCGTAAAAAATGACACTCAAGCCTATAATACAATTTGATACCTGCTGTCCACATATTTCATGAGATCTTCGTGACACACGATCCGCCACACCATCTTCAGCAAATGTTACAAATCCAAAACCTCTGTGGCCAGATCTCTTGGGGTCCTACATTATGCATTGACCTTGTATCAGTTACCTACTAAGTTTAAGAGTTTAAATCCTTGAAAATTTTCACTACAGATAAATGTATCTTACCCTGGGAATATAGACATCTAGGATACGGCCAAATCTACCGAAGTATTGGCGAAGATCTTCAATTGTTGCCTCCTGCGGAAGCCTGCCAACAAAGATCTTCTTTCCCATTCCTCGAGTGGATTCCCCTCCTGATCCAACAGAACAAGGAAAAATTCATTGCGTGGACAATTATTGCTAGCATAAATTGCAATACACCTTTAGTGGTACTTACTTCCATACATTGATCCTGGATGGTCGTATAATGTAGGAGCACCAAGCGCTGCATATCTAGTTGCTGCAGAGATATACGCATTGTATGCACCATATCCACCCTGTTGCATTCTGCCAATTGGCCTAAAGTCATCTTCCTGTTAACAAAACATATATAGGTTGAAACATTATGCTCTTCACAATAAAAATACAGTTGTAAATCAAAAGGAAGACATTTATCCCAAGTAAAAATATACTCTAAACTAGTTACGTTGTAACTTACCTTGGGTGTTGCTCGATCAACAACTACAGTTGAACCACCCAATTCGTGAGTTTCAGCCATCAAATTATCCACAGACTCTGCAAAATAGATGACACATGCTTACTTAATGATATGTGCTCAGAAATTGTACTTAACAAATTATCCCTAATCAATCACTCAAAATCTACCTATCGATGGTAATCAGTACTGACAATATTGTACCTAAAATACGATACTATATGAACTAATCTAATGTCCAATGTTGTAGATAGGATTCGAAGATATAAATTTACCATAAAAATACACGAATGCCCTAACCTGCATTTGCAAAGGTGATAAAACCAATTCCACGATGTGTAGTCGAGCCTTGATCCTGAACCACATTTACAACACTTATATAATATATAATAGCTATTGTATTTCCACTCAAGCTTCCAAAAGCCTTACAAGTAAATTATTGTATTTAATCATTTTTGGATAGGTTAGTTATGCATGTTCCTTTATTTTGATAGGTGTACACACGTAATCAACACATGCAGACAATTATCATTTTTTAATCTAAGTTCCAAATGTGAATAAACAAAGGGGATAAGATAGAGCACCTTTGGCATGTATAAATCCGTTATCTCGCCATATTTCTCAAAATGACTGCAAAAAGACAATGCAAAAACAATCGGGTCCATCACAAATCCAGGGGTCGCGAATCAAGATGAATCGATAAAGACAAAAGAAAACTAAAAGTACCTCTGGAAAGTAGCTTTTGTCACAGATTGTGGAATCCTTGCCACGAAAATTCGGGTAACTTTCTTTGCAGGTGCTCTCATTTCCTCCTGCAAAAAAATGTACTTCACATAATTGTCGGCCACAGTAGTCCAATCTTTTCATACCAATATTTTATCTTACAAACGTATAGCACTCTCATAAAAATATGGAAATGAAATTAAACTAATAAGAGTTTTGCTTTTGTGAACCTTTGGAGTTGCCACTTTAACTTCCAACATTCTGTTCCTGAGAAAGTGCTCGCCAGATAACGCACTCTGTAGGAGCAATGATGCAGGATCAAGATAGAATTTAAGATAGAAAAAATGTAGAGATATTTAGAATAAAGAAGAGAAACAGAACCAAGAGAGCGATAGAATAGGATCACAAGGAAGAAAAGAAGGAATTCTAGGAAGAAAACAAGAACTCAAGAGGAGGAAAACCAATAATCAATATTCATTCATCAATCAACTCGGAATGAGAATTACAAACCTTAGTTATGTATAGAGATCTCAACCAACCAAAAAAAAAAGCAACTAAACTAAATTTGAAATAATCCTGCATAAGTGTAATCCTAATTCAACTAAAAATTAAAGCTAGAATATACCATAAAAGATAACTAGAAAAATTCAAATTTAAATTCTCCTGTTATTCCACATTAGATAACGTGCCCAAGATGTAACTACTAGGCTATTTGGGAAATAGGTTTGAACAAGTTTAAGTTTGTCATGTAGCAATTTAAATTTTGTGAGGCAAAACATTGTAGTGATATGAGTTTGAACCAAGAGTTTTTGATTCAATCTCAAACGGCCTTGCCTCATTACAAACTGTGAATTTTAAACATTTAAAAACTGTTAACCCAAACGTTTGCAGTTGAAGAATTTTCATTTACTTCCATCACTTTTTGAGCAATTTGATTAATGTGCCCCTCAAATGTTCCTCTTCATAAACTAAAGTACCGAGTTTCTTTGTGGGTATATAGGGATAAAGCTTTTGGCAATCCAATTTTTTTTTTCGGATTTGGTTAGGAGTTGGTCTCCTTTTTTACAGCGCTCCTTGTTGTTAGTTCTTGAGGAAATCTCTTCCTCGTTTTTGCGTTCTTTCATCGTTTATTTTCACTAATAAAGTTCGTTTATTTCCCCAAAAAAAATAAAAATAAATCTCTAAGAAAAATTCACTGACCTTAGCATCTTCTTCTGAAGCAAATGTTACATACCCAAATCCACGAGACCGACCAGTTGACCGCTCCTAAATAGAAGAAACATGTAGAATAACAAAACAATAATAAAGCAGAATATAAATACAGAGATTAAAAAAAAATCTGAGCTTGAGAAAAAAAGAAGAAAGAAATATAGGATTTAGCCAACCTTCATAACAATACAATCCTCCAATTCCCCAAATTTGCTCATATACTCTCTCAACCCTTCAGTATCAACATCCCACGGAATACCCAAAACCTAGAAACTCCAAAAATTGATAAATTTACAAAATTCACACAAAACAAAAATTACCCATTTTCAAACAACAAATCAAATTCAACAAATAAAGAAACTTTTTCCACTAACCACAAGCTTGCGCTCCATGAGATTGTTGTTGGAGAAGAGACTGGAAAAGAGCAAGAAACCCTAACCAACACTTAAAAAAAATCTGAAAGCTCTAACCACACTCTGGTCTCTCTCTCTCTCTCTAAATCTCACACACTCGACCACTCCTGCACATGATAAGCACACGATCTCTTTCTCACACAAAAGCGTCAAATACCAAATCAAACTCACCATTTTCGGTCCTTTTTTTTTCTTGGTTTTTGCTTTGATAAAACACAAGGAGGTTAGAAACAGAGAGAAGAAAGAAAAGGAAGAGAGAGAAAAAGAAATTATGTGGAAGTTAGGCGCTCAATTCATCACTGACCTTGTTGGAATTGTGTTGGATTTTCGTTTGTTTCAAAAACCCCCAAATCGCAAACCTCTCTCTTTCTCTCTGTCGTCTCGCTCGAGCTGGCTTTGGGACCTTCACGCATGAACGCAGCCACCGGTGGGCCTCTCTCTCCTCTCTTTTAAGAGAGCGTCTGGCCACGTAGATAGAGGGGATGTTGGACAATTTTGGAGGTCCAATAGAGGCTTGGACTTTGAGCCCACTATCCCATACCGTTGGCCCAATTTCTTTAAGGGAAGTTATGGGCCAATTTGAAAAATTCCAATTCTGCCACAGTATTTTCCAATCTTACCATACCATTAAAAAAATTTGAAACATACTGCTATTAAAGACTATAAAGACATAATTGATCACTAGTATTTTAGGTTAGAGTTAAGGAAAAAAAGTATTATTTAAGGGTACTTTAGCCTTTTTGGCTAGAAGTTGTATGAATCAAGGGAAGAAAAAATAACTAATGGAACACAATAGTGATAATAAAAAAGTAGTATACCACCTAATTTACTCAAAGTTTTTAAGGCATTTGGGACCATTAGTTCAAATTGAAAACACCGTAGCAATTTAAGTTTC
Organism: Artocarpus hirsutus; assembly: GCA_946598075.1. Taxonomy (NCBI): domain Eukaryota; kingdom Viridiplantae; phylum Streptophyta; class Magnoliopsida; order Rosales; family Moraceae; genus Artocarpus; species Artocarpus hirsutus. The sequence continues at coordinate 19,414 of CAMOHE010044501.1, forward strand.
ATGAGAGAATATTGTAGTAAAATCAGTTCTAATTGGAATGAGTTAAACTAAATTAGTGTTGTCAAATGCTCTTTTAGAAAAATGGAGCAACTTATGCCATTTTTAAACACATAAGATTTATAGTCTACTTGGGAATGTAGTTGGGATTGCATTTCGTGGTTTTGACTAACTTTCGATTCAAATTTTGTTAAAAAAATATTGTAGCAATTTTGGTTAGAACCAGAAAATACAGTTCAAACAACACTCCTAAATGGGCTATGCTACTTGCATTTTCTTCTCATCATATGCCAATTTAAAAAGGGAGAATTGTCATAAATGCTATCTATTATCTACTTTTCATAAATGTTACACATATTCATTTATGACACAACTTAACGTAATATAAATAATAGTGTGACATAAACTTTTTTAAGTGTAGCATAAATAAATACAACTGTTAAAGTGTGGCATAACATCAATTTTCACTTTAAAAAGATTATTCTAGAGCAAAACACACACAAAAAAAAAGAGGATTAAACCCAACAAAATTTTCTTGTTCTTCCGTTCGTCCAAGAGTTGACCTCAAAAGTCTACACGCTTTCCATAGTCTGGCCTAGCCTTCTAAAAGAATAATAAAAAAAGAATGGGGAAAGAGCTAAATAGATTTATTAAAAATATATTTATAGTAATTAATAGATTTATGGCAAATAATTTATTTACAGAGTATATGTAAGGTAAATTTACTTTATATTTTGACTCTTATTGTGGATGTGGAGATTTTGAAATCTAGATGATGCTTTAACTAAATATGATAATAACATAGAACTTGGCCAATATCACTTTAATTCAACAATGTGATAACTCTGTTTTATTACTAATTCTTAATTGGAAGAAGGAGGGAAATAGGCCAAACTTATAATGAAATAAAAATTATAGCCCAAGTCTAAACAAAAGTTAATAAATAGGCCAAAAAACATAAATAAATATTTATTAACTAGTTAAATTACAAAAATAATCCTAAATTAATTGCTAACAATTAATTATTAACATTCATATTTTTTTCTTTTTTTCTTCCTTCCTTTCTCTTTCTTCCCTCCCTGTTTCTCTCTCTGTTTCCTTACCCGTTTCTCTATCATCCTCTCTTCTGCCAAATCGTTGGAGCAGCATACGAGCGAAGATCACAAGAGCTATGCTAGAAGAAGCTGTCAAAGTCAAGGGGAACTACGCTGGGAGAAGTTGCTGAATTCACGGTCGAAGTAGGGCAAGGAGGAGCGCCAAAGTCGTGAGGCTAAATTCTAGCAAAGCTGCCGGAGTTATGAAGGAGAAGCTACGATCTGCACCAGAGAAACTACTGGAGTTGTGCGAGGAGGAGCGCTGGAGTCGCGAGGCCAAAATCAAGCTAAGCTGCTAGAGTCGTGAGGGAGAAGTTGCACTGAAAGAAGTTGTGATCTGTGCCAAAAGAAGCTACCGTAGTTGTAGAGGTAGACATTGTCTTTAGAGGGGAACACCAACTGGAGTCAAGCGAGGACAATAGCGTTGCCAGAGTTGCTACTAGGGCTAGAGAGAAAAAAGGAGGAAAGAGAAAGGAACGAAAAGAGAAAGTGGATCTAGGTTTTTTTAAGGAGATGAACAAGATAGGGACAAAATTGGAAATTTTGAGTTTAAAAAGAGGATAAAATTACAAAAATATACATACTTTAATATTTTTAAAGTTATGTTATTTACTTACATTAAGATTGAAAAATGTGCTATTTGGTACAATTTTCGTTAATTTATAAAACGGTGAGCCCTTTGAGCCCAAGGGGCCAATAGTGTATTTTTTGAGATTTATGATTTCATCTTTCACTTTTTCTTATTTAACCCCCTTAATGTTTTTATCACATTAAAAACCACCTCAATTAAAGTATTTCTAATATCCTATATTTTCTAAAGTTTTTAATTTTTTGTTTTCTTTTTTCCTTATTAAACTTTGTAATTTTAAATTTTACACCAATGTTTTAAAGTTTCATCACTCATCATTTTTACTTTTAATTGTACTTTATTATTTCATTGTTTTGCTTGCAACCAATAATTTCAAATAGAAAACTCAAACAAAAATAGTCATATTATTTATGTTTATAAATTGGAAGAAAGAAACATAAAAAGAATTATAGATTAATAGAAATGCAAAAAAAGAAGATAATTGTTAGTATTTATTACACTAGCTAAAACATATTCAACTCAAGTTTCCCTAAACAAAATTTTTTGCTTTTTCATTGAACATATAATAGTCTTTGATAATTTGTTGTACCAATTACTCTAGAATTATAGTGAAAAGAAAAAATAGAGACGACCAAACAACATAATTTTATTTTCAAGAAAAGCTTGATCATACAAATGAAACATTGAGCTAATTTAAAAAATTTTACGCAAAGACTCATGATTGACAACCTTGATACACATAGGCACACAAAACACATTATAAATACACGAAGAAAAATAGTCTTTCACACTAATGCTAGAGGCTTCAATAATGATGCAGCTCTAAAGCATAATTTATTTTACACAAATTGCATGGTTTAAATTACGATGAAATGATCTTGAACTAGTAAGTACTATCATTTAGATCCAAGCCAGGTTGCATTAACATAATCATGGAGATTATGAGCCGTAAATCCTGGCATTATGAGTCCAAATATCCTAATGAAAAAGAGTAGCCAACTTTCCTTGTAATCTGGCCCCTTTTTGAATGGAATAATGAAGCCTCTTATTATCTCCAAAACTGCATTCAGGAACATGGAAATCACCTCCAGAGGATTAAAGTAGTTCTTGTTTGGTTGTTCATTGCGTATCTGCAATATATATCATTAATTAAATAAACACGATATCTTCCAACACTTAAGATTTATTTAAAATTTGGATCAATTGTCTAGATATCATTAAGAGAACTACATTGACAATTGACTAAATTATAGAGACACCTTTCCACTGGAATATCTTATGTCAACACCACCTTACCTTAACTTTCTTGGCTTTTGATGTAAAATGACCAAAATAATTGAATAATTTTTGCCCTTGATAATGTCCATTAGAGTGCAATTTATGATTGTGAATGTGTGAATATTACTCATTTTTGTTGAATAAACTAGGGTTAAAAAGGTCATTTTAGCCAAATACATTTGTGATCATTAAGTAATGCAAGAGGGGGCATTTTCGCTATTTAGCAAACCTTTCTCAGTTGTACATTATTTCGTCAAGTTTATTGACTAATAGAGGGGGTATCTCTATACTTTTCTCAAGAACTTATAAGTATTGACTTAAAATGTGATTTTTCTGAGTGTCTTACGATTTAAATAACAGTCTTATGGTCAATTTATAATTTCTCATACATACTTCAAGTTTATAGGAGCTGTTATAGTAGTGACACTTCCCAAAGTGCTTGAACAAGAAATGTGAGTCATCAAAGGGAACCCTAGGGACCAAATCATTGCCGTAAACAATTCTCTCATACTTGACATCATTTTTCTTCAACTTTTTTTCCATGAATTCCTGAAACCCTTTGTCCCCAACCCTGGGCTGGCCAAATGTGTAGACTCCCTCAAGTCTCTCTAGCAAGAATTTCTCCTTGTGCAACATCAGAATCGATGCAAACAAAATCGCTAGTGCCCCACCTAGGCTATGGCCGGTCACTATGAACTTTGTTTTGTTGTTTTTTAACACAAGTTCCTTCAGCTTCTCTCTAATAGTGTAATAAGGTAGTTGGCCATTATTAGCATCTTTTATCTCCTTTGGAAAACCATCTTTTTTCTGTAAGCCAAGTGCTTTCGAGAAACCTCCATGGACTTTTCCCATTTTCCTCCCCAGCTCGTACCAAGAAATGTCAATATCGGTGCTCCAATCATCCGCATTGAAGAATTCAGTGCCTCTAAAGGCCACTACTATCAAATCAGAGTTCGACTTTTTGTCATGACACATGAAGGCTTGGGTGTTACAGCCCTTATCCTCCCCATCAAACACTGAAAATAATTGACCTAATGGTTTAGTGAGAACGCTAAAATTTTGCATATAAGAAAGTTGATTCCAAAAATGGACCTAAAAAAATTACCTTTAATCCATGATTTTAAAACGTCTTAAACATAACACTGATGTAGCAGTGTGTTTCAATTTTAGCTATATAGTCGAAAGAGGAAGCAATAGAGCATATACATTTAACATTCAATCAGCATGACCCGCACCCATATTAGATGCTATTTATGTTCTCTTTTAACACTTGAGAGCTAAAATTGAGAGTTGAGACACAATGGGATCGTGACAGTTTAGAAAATTAAGAGTGAAAGTAGAACCGGGAGTAAGGTTCACGATCTATTTTTATTATCAACCTTGTTAAAAACAAATAAAATATTCATTTTTAAAAATATAAATAAATGACGAGAGAGGATAACTAATATCAAAATAAAAGATCATGTATATACAAACACAAAAATGACATGGTTCATTTTGAATATTTCATCAGAAAATTAATTAGTTAATATGATATGATCATTTGTTTTCTTTTGTTTTTGTTTTTGTTTTTTTGTTTTTTTGGTTCTCTGGTACTGCTTTCTTACCATTGTGAAAGTTGTTGTAGTACTTGATTAGTTCCATCTGCAATACAGATTAATGGAACACATGTTATCATTTGTTGAAATAATGCTAATGCATAGCCCATGTTATAATTCTAAACTTTTTAGTTACGATAATTAAATTTTTCTTGTTAAAAAATAATTGGACAAACAAAAGGACAAATTATATATATATATGATTAACCTTCCAATGAGTTGTGACCGTGTTTTTAATGAAGGCTTCGTTTTCATAGGCTATTTTAGCTGCCATTGCAGCGAGTGACCTGTTGTATTTGCTATCTTCCCTTTCGATGTTGCTATCTAAATTCACCCGCTTGTCTGTGAATCCAATGACCGACATGAATGTTGGAGAGTTTACATCATCTGCTTCTTTCACTTTACCTGCATGCATGGCAGGAAGTGCTTGTGGTTACATGCACGTAGTAATCCACAATATCTTTCTTTCTTTATATATATATATATATATATATATATATATAATTACATATATTTGTACCGTAAGTAAAAATCATAAATATAATCTTTATTTAACATAATACTGTCATATTATTGACGTTGGAGAGGTGTAATATTGATAGAAAATTTAGCTTTCTTTCTATTACTATGCACCTTTACATCAAAACAGTGTTATGTTAAAAACATCTCTTATATATGTTTGACACTATCACTGTCGTATAAACAAAAACAACAAACTTTATACAAACTGCAGAAAATTCAAGTAATGGCACAAAAACAAATATATCGAAATGAAAAACTTAGGAACATTTTGATAAGCTAAATATCAAGCCAAAATTAATATTAAAAAGATAAATTTTCTATATCAACTAATTACAAAAATAAAACATTGCCGAAACATTGACCTTGTTAATTTAATTTCTAATCGCAAATATGAGCGTTGTGATTTTACTTTCAAAATTGATGTATTTTGTTTCTTGAAAAAAATATGACATTACAAAGTGTCTTTTCCTATGATAAAAAGGACTAGACTGCATCACTATTTCTGTTAAGTTAAAAAAGAACGGTTTTAAATTTACATATATAGATGAATATAGGTTTCACGAGCACACGAACAAAAAAAAAAAAAAAATATATATATATATATATTATCATGCATGAAAGTGCATACGCAATACAGATTATAGAGGACTAACCCTGCACGAAGTTGAGAATGAGCCTAAACAGGTTTCCATTGTTGGCGATGAGGTTTAGGAAGTGCTCGAATTTTCGCCCAAAGTTTCTCAACGGTTTGGCCACCCACGACAGAAATTTTTGTGCTGAAAGGGTGAAAAATATGAGCCATTTACGTCTCTTGATGAACAGCAGGCTTTCATGTCCCTCTGGAAAATGTATGAACGGTTCGGTTCCTAGTGCTATATGTCCCGACCATAAAAAGAGTAAGAGCTTGAAGAAGCTTGCTTTTTCTTGTCTAAAGACCATATAGTTTTTGCCAAATTCGAAACAATGCATGATTTTGTGAACGAGGTGTGATGACGGAATAATGTTGGGTATGTAGTTTTGATGTGTTTGCCTCAAACGCTTAAACCTCTTGAAAGTATTTATAGGCGTCCCGTGCATAAATGTGGGAATGATCAAAATTAATTAGTAACATTTTAATTAATTAAATACTATCATAATTTGCGCACGGAGACTTGGAGACTTTTGGGCACACTTTAAAATAGATCTAATATTGTAACAATGAAGAATATAATATTAGAACTACTACTATAAAATGAAGACTTGGAATTAGATAGTACAAATACCAGAATTTGAAGACTTGGAATTAAAATAGAACAAATAGGCGACTTGGAATTTGGAGACATTTGGTGAGAATGTTATTACTATTATAAAGACTATATAAGGGACCTATTACTATAATATTTGATGAAGACTTGCAATTAAATATGACTAATACCAGAATTGAAGACTTCGAATTAAATAGAACTAATAGAAGACTTGGAGTTTGGTGACAGTTGGCACTAAAAGAATTTAGGGGTTCACCCATATATATATATATAGATTGGGGAAAGCCTTTTGCCCAGACAATAGATAATTGTCAAAATATGTAGGTAGTATTGTGTGGAGAAAAGTCTTTAAAAAAAAATTGTGTACGTAATAATTTTAAAAAGATGTATGATTTTTGTTGTAGAATTTGACGTTACGGATGACGTGTTCACTCATGTGAAACCTAGTAAATCAATCTAAAATTACTCATGTGGTAGCATCTGACATGGAGCAAGTGTCATGCCACATAGTCCTATCTCATTAACATAATGAAGAGGTGTTGCTTCTATAGCAACTTGAAAAATGTGTAGGCAAAGAATAAATGCATGTAAAATTATTGTTTGTTTTAAAATATTTACATATATATATATATATATATATATATATAGGTGTGTGTATGCTTAATAAACGATGGGAAGCATCGACTAGGATCAAGTCGAATGAAAATATTCTAACTAAATTGGACACCCTGAATCTTTCTATCACATACTAATCTTCAATCTATTTTATTAAAAGAAAGAAAATAAAAAGGATTACAAAAGGTTCATAACAGAAAAAAAAAGCCAAAAATAAGGAAAATTTATAACAAAGTTAACGAAAAGAAAACTACCAAACCATTAGAAAATTACTAAAGAATAACAAGTGAAAGTTAACGCCATAAGGTTAATTAGCCAAAACTACTCTTTTAAAAAATAACTTCCATAATCTGCTTCATAAAGACAAAACCTAGAATTCATTAGATTAAAATTTAAATTCGATTAATCTCTTTGACCAATGTAAATATAATGAAAAGAGAAAACTACACAAAATACCTCTTACAAGCACATCTTATCAAACATGCCATTTTCTTTTTGGCTTTTCAAAATGGCCTTTTTTAATTTTTTTAATTATAATTACATAATCACTATCCTGTCTATCTCTAAACCTAAATTAAACCCTAGATCACCTTAATACGCTTTCTCTTTCCTCTCCACATGTCTTCCTCTCTCTCATCTCTCATCCTCCCTCCCTGCACCTCCTTCTCTACCTTCCCCTCTGCCTTCTTTCTCTCTCTCCTTTCTGCTTGCCCCCTCTCTTCTCTTCTCCTCCTTCTCTTCTTTCTTTTTTCGATGGATCGTTGCCAAAGATCAATGCTGAGATTGCTAGTGGTAGATCCTCCTTCACGGATCCTTCACAGTTGTAGCTGAGATCCTCCTTTACAGAAGATTATAGGAGAGTTGGTGAAGCTCGTCACGATCTGCAGGTGTGCTGGTGAAGCTCCTCACGATTTGTAGGAGTGCCAATGAAGCTCGTCGTGAGGATTTGGCAGTCGTCCAAAGGTCGATCTCCATCGACACCTCTTCATTGATGTTGGTCTATGCAAGATTGGTCACAGCAAATCTATTGGAGAATGAGATCAGCCCATATTTACATCAAACCCCCTACCAAAGAGTTGCTATCTGTAGTTGAATCCTCAAGCGCCAGAGATCCCTAAGATATGATCACATTTTAAAGATCTCATTCTCCTTTCCATGTTGTTTCAATATGAAAGAGAAACACATAAAAAATTAAAGACGACAACAAAAAACTATGTTATAATGTTAACCCTAAATTTTGTTTGTTTGAGATTATTGGCCATATATTATGCTTAACACTTTCGTATTTGTTTTAATGCTTTTTTAATTATATTGGTATATTATAGTGTCATATATCAATATCTGAGGTATGTTATATTATTTTTTGCATAACAATTGTTTTTGAGCAACACTTTTTTTTACTAGCAAATTATGCTTTACTAGATTATTGCAATGGTGGTTTTCTTGATTAGTTGTTGGTGTGTCATAGGAGTTTTTTTTATTTTACTGTATATGTGAGATAAAGTTGATAATTATAGTTTGCTTCTTGTTCATTCTTGTATGATGATTTCACTAAATATTTGGCTATGCATTAAAGCTACTATTCTATTTTATTTTCGGACGATTGACCGTAAAAAATTTGTTGGTTTGTTTTTGTGTAATTTTTAATGTAAAAATTTTTGGACGTATTTGTTGTAATTTTTTTGGATTCTAATATGTAATTTTTGTGTTTTTCACTTTAACTTTTTGGTTTTTTTTTTGGTGATATTTCCTTTGGTAATTTGATTTTTAAGACAAATTGGAAATAATCTGATAGATTCTACTTTGGAACCCAGTAGTGACTGTGAAGGAATTTGGTGGGTTCTGAGATAGAATCTGACGGTTCTGGCAATTTTTGGACAGAATCTGATGGGTTTTGTGTTAAAATCTGGCAAGTTTCGTATTGATATCTGGCGGGTTCTACGTTGGAATTTGGTGGTTTCTATGACTGTTAATTTTTGAGACAGAATCTAGCAGTACTGGCAATTTTTTGGATGGAATCTAGTAAGTTCCATGTTGGAGGTTCCGTGTCCGGTGAGTTTTGGGATGGAATATGGTGATTTGATGATCTTTGGGATGAAATTTGGTGAGTTCCATGTTTGAGCCTGGTAGGTTCTTGTGGGTTCTAGGATGGAATCTATTGGGCTCTAACGGGTTCCCTCATAAGAGAGTGAAAAGGGAAAGCAACTTAGAATTTTAATAAATCACAAATTTCTAATAAAAGTCAATTTTAGTAAGTGGTTTGTTGAAGGGTATTTTTAATAAGTTAGGGCATTTGGGGAGCATTTTTGTAAGTTGCTCTAATGAAAAACGAGGATAAACAATGCTTGTAAGAAAAATAATTAAATAAATTTAAAAAACTCAAGCACGTGTCCTTTTCTTATTGTACTTTAGATAAATTCAAGTGAAGGATTGAAAATCTTAAGCCAACTACAAGGTAAAATATCTTAACATTGGTCAGGCCAACAAGCCGGAACCATGTCAAGGATGGGGAATCTAACATATGGCTTTTTTCAAGTTTTTATAAAAACTAACCAAATTATAATTTTAGAATTTTAGAGGCAAAAATGTATTTTTCTCAAAAATAGTGGGCCAAAATGCAATTTTTAGAATATTAAGAGATCAAAATGCAATTTTTCAAAAATTTAGGTGCCAAAATGTTAAAAACATAATTTGACCCCTTTATTTTTTAAAGAGTAATAAGTTGACCCTAATTTTTGTAAATCTTTACAAATACAGTCATAACAAATTTTTCGAGCTCGACCTTGGCCTCGATTCAGATCCTAGCCCCAATCTAAGTCTCAAACCCCAAATTCTAACCCTAGATTCCCAATTTTGAACTTAATCTCAACCTAACCCCAGTCTTGCAATCAAAGCCTGGCTTTGATCTTAAATTCTGATCACGACAGTAGTTCAATGAAGAAACGCTAGTAGATACACCATTTGGGCCGAGGCCCTAGTCATTCCATTGATTTAAGTTCAAGAGTCCTATAAGAAACAACTAAGACAGAATAATATACAAAGCGATGACATGAGACTGAGACCACCTAGCTAGTTATTTTTTTGGGCAATTCCACAACAAAGAACAATGCATGTGATACAAAGAAAAGCATGAGAACCATTAATGGAAAAGTAAATAATTTGTAAAATGAAAAAAAAAGGTATATAAAACAACTTGTAATTCAATTTTACTATATTTTATGAGTTTAAAAAACACAAAATATAAAAAGCAAACTTATAACGATCAAGGAACAATGGATCTAATATAAGTGCTGGAAATTACAGTCCTACTCAAACATGTGTCATATATCATTATTCTAAACAATATTTTCCAATGAATTAGGGTGGTCTTGGGAGGTAAGGAACACATCCGAGGATCCTAAACGTGTAGAGTTAACATAATCTTGAGGACTATGAGCTGGTATGCCTGGCATTACCAAACCAATTATCCTAAACAATCTGAGGAAAGACCCTTCTTTGAATTCTGGTCCTTTTTTGCGTGGAATTGTGAAGCTTCTAATCAGCTCCCAAAATGCATTTACCATCATGGTTATTGCCCCTAGGGGTGAAAAATAGTTCTTGTTTGGTTCTTCTTCAACAATCTGTAATGTTACAAGGCCATAAGAGAAATGACACTTTATATAATTAGTGATAAGAAGGAAAACATTTTTTTTAACACAAAAATGAAAAAAGGAAAAAACATACCCTCTACCCAATGTATATGTCTACAAGCGTTAAATATGCTAATATAAGTTAGAAGATCTCTCTCTTAGCTTCACATCCAATTTATTAAATAAAAATATGAAAGCATAGAAAAAAGAGGACCTCAAAGGACTTGCATAGAAATAAAAAGCAAAAAATAAAAAAAAATAAAAAAAATTAAGCCGTTTATACTTGCCGAATTATTTTTACAGGTTAGGTATGCAATATCATGACACATAAATAGATTATTAAGTGACCTTAATTAGACAATTGTTATCTATAAAGAAACTCGTCGGCACTATAGCACTAGTGCACCTCTCACCCTAATGTGGGACTCACCTCAGTGACTGCATTTTTCTTTTTTTGTGATAAGACACACAATAAAGCCGGATCCAATACTCATAACAGATTGACCAGCTAGTGTAAGATGTTGTGTCATGCACTAGAAATAGAATGATATAGAGTCTCTAAGGACCATCATGTGTTTATTTGATTACCTTTCCTTGGTAGTGCCGGTTGAAGTAGATGCATGTACCAAAGTGCCTGAACATAAGATCCTTGTCATCGTAAGGCAACCTAGGCACCATGTCATTACCATAGACGAATCTAAAATATTTGATGTTGTTTTCCCTTAATTGTTTTTCCATGAACTGCCCAAATTTCTCATTCCCAACCCTAGGCTGCCCAAAAGTGTAAACCCCCTCCAATCTCTCCAACAAAAATGACTCCTCATGCAACACTAAAATTGTTGGGAAGATTATTGCTAGGGCCCCACCTAGACTATGACCTGTCAATATGTATTTGGCTTTCTCATTTTTACTCAACAGTTCCTTAAGAGTTTCCCTAATGGCATAATAAGCCAGAATTGGAGATGCGTCAGTGCTATTATTGTCGTTGTCGTTGTTTTGCTCAATATTGTCGTTGTCGTTTTGCTTCTTTTCAAGCTCTTTTGGCCACCCCATGTTTTTTTGCAAACCAAGAGCTTTCATGAACCCGCCGTGAATTTTCCCAACTCCTGAGATCTCATACCAAGAGATGTCAAAGTCAGAACACCAATCCTCTGCATTAAAAGGCTCAGTTCCTCTAAATGCTACGACAATAATTTCATGGTCGTCAGCCTTGTCGCGGAGTAAAAATGCTTGAGTAGAGGCCTTTTCTTGATAGTCTGCAACAAAAATGACATTTTGGTGTAACTTGGAGAAATTAATTTCGGAAAAAAAAATAAAGATGAAAGAAAAAGAAATTAAAAAAAAACATTTAATGAACTTAATTGTTTATCTAATTAGGTTACTTCCTACCGTTCCAGAAGTCGTATGTTCCCAAGCACTCCATCTGCTGATAAGGAATAACATTAATATTAAGGGTGATTTGTGAAAATAACTGTTTCCTGTGGAGAAAATTAAAAAAACTGCTTTTTTAGGGGAAATAACTGTTTTTTTTTTTTTTTTTGAAAACTTGTAGTTTTTAAATCTTATATTATTTACAAAGGTAAAACTTATCATTGAATACATTGATTAACCTCATATTATTTATTGAGTACATGGGGTAATTTTGTTTAATATTATTATATCTGACCATTAATAATATGTGCCAAAATAATAATAATAATAAAATAAATCAGAGCAATTTCTCTCATATCAATAACTAGTTTCATAATTAATTAGTTATTTCGTGGTTACTTGTTTATTATTATTATTAAGCAATGTGTAACTTTTTTGTAGTATTTGATAAAATTAATTATAAATAAAACTTTTAGTTGCTACTATGTAAAGCTCTTACATCTTATATCTTATAGTATTTTGTTCAAAAGTTTCGTTATATACCTTCCAGTGATCCCTGACTATAGTTTCAATGTAAGCTTTGTTTTCATAGGATGCTTTAGCGGCCATCATAGAAAGTGCCCCGTAGTATCTGGGGTCCCCATATTTGATGCTGCTATCTAGCTCCACTCGTTTGTCCAAATTTCCTATGAATGACAAGAAAGTCTCTGATGTTTTGTCTGGCTTTACCACTTTCCCTATACAAGATCAACAATATTCCATTATCAATTTGATTGAATTAATAGATTTATAACCAAAAATTATAATAGAGTAGTTGAGAAGTAAGTTGGAACTGAGAGCTGAAACTGAAAGTCAAGTAGCATATGAGAGCGTTATACTATAACATATTTTTACTTTATATTATAACATGTGAAAGTTTTGTAGGTCAGTTTTATCAGAATTTTCAAAAAAGTCCACCCCAAGTTTAGTTAAATATCAAATTTTATCCTTTTATGTTTGCTAGTATAAAGTGTATCTCTATGTTTCAAATTCTCCCAAAATTATGCACCTAAATTTCTAAAATAGAGCTATAACTTAACCCTTTTATTGGTTGTATTTTTGAAAATGTTCTGAATTTTATCAATATTTAAACATTATCTTAAATGTTAATAACTTATAAAATTAAATTCTGAACAAAAAAGCTAATAAATAATTTTTTTTTTATAAATCTAAAACATATATACAAAATGAACAAAAATTCATTGGCCATTCCCCAAGCCGCACGCTCCGATGCCATCCGAACACACTAGTTCTTCCCAATGATTGTGTTTAGTGCCTTTACCAAAGATGTCATCTTGCTGATTGACAAGAGAGGGTATTCTTTTTTTTATTTTTTAGTTTTAAAATTTATTTTGTTCAATTCTTAAAAAAGTTTATCAATTATTGAGAGCATTTTTGGTATTTCAGTTTTTTTTTAAAACTTATTAAGAGTTATTTGCTGACTCCTTTAAAAAATTTACGGAATAAATTTAAAGTGGTTTAAGAATTTAGAATATGTTTTTTTTTTTAATTTTGATGAAAGTGTATAAAGGTGATTCTTAGTTAAAATCCAACGGTACTTTTTAAATTTTCCCTTGATTACTCATTAATAAGCATAGATAAACTTTGTCTTTGATTAAATCTATAGTTTATATTCTAATAGCTAGAATGACCTATTATATCCCAATTATGTGTACTTATCTGCCATACTTTACGAATATTACAATATATTTTTCCTTAGTACTACAAATAATTAGCGAGATACCTATTAAATATCTTGGCTTTTCTATTCCATAATACAGCGTGACACCCTAGCATACGTGTCTATTGACTTTTCTTTCTAAACAATATCACGTTTACATGTACTACAACATTGGAACATGATCTTATAGACTAAGATAAAATACTATTAGAGTGTTTAACAAACAAGTTTGCACTCCAAAAATGAGTTCAAACATTATAGCATGTGAAAACATTACAGTGTAACTTATTTTTACTTTATACTGTAAACATTTTGAGCTCATGAGTTTGAATCATTTGGTTAACATCCATTTGGTAGGAAAGAAAGAAAATAAAGTAGAGAGAAAACATAAAAAAAGATAGAAAACTAAAATGATGGAAAGGTTTTGGTGGAGAGGAATGAAAAAAAAAAGAAAATTATACAAATTTTATTCGTTTACTTAAATCATTTAACGTTACATGTAAGGATAAAAAATCAATATTTACTCATTATTGGGCTTTTTAAGTTTTTCCATCCAATATTAGAGAGATAAATATTAGTGAACCCTACTATTATTATTTTCTATCCAATTATTCCTCCCCCACTTCTTTTCCTCCTTTCCATAACCCAACGTTAAAGATATTTTGTCGTTTTTCCATGGTGATCTTCTTAATGAAACAAACATGTTTGAAAAAACTAAATAGGACACTAAAAAAGGCAGCGTGACAAATATATTGACTAAAAAAATTATAATTAATGAGATTAAAGTCTTATTACGTTATATCGTTAATTACTATAAAAATATATATTTTTAAAAAATATAATCATAAAAAATGTAACCACAAAAACAAGTACATATATACACACGCATATCACATGGTACTATTCCCACTTCATCCAATTTCATTTTCACTCACTAATATTTTTATTTGGAATAATATGTACTTTTTTTTTAGTTCGTGAGTAATAATATGTACTTATACAGGGACCAAGTAGCTAGGGACAGAGTTATATTGGTGCTTGTTCCACTTTATGTGGTATATTGTGAGTTCGTGATCATCATATTCTTACGTAGTGGAGCATTTTTTTGTCATCGTCCTCTCATATTCTTCTGTGGTGTAGCATGATTCGGTTTAAGCTCCAATCATCTTTTGGAAACGAATCTATTTGCTAAGTTGAAATTGGTGCGACTTTTCACATGATATAACGAATTGGCAATTTCTTCCATAATAAGCAAAAAAAGAAAAAAAAAAAAACTGCCGGTAAAGTTATACTTTTCAGTTGTTAAATTGTAAAAAAAAAAAATATTTTAATTATATCTAACGGTTTAAAAGTACATAATATCGATATATATTCCCACGGAAAAACGATCCAGTAATGAATTTTAAATACTAGGAATTTATTTTATATATGTTGGAATTGGAGAGGGACTGGATGGGACAATATTGGCCCAAGCAATAATGAGTCATGTTCAACATGCAATGGTACAGCTATTGTCAATATAGGATCAAACATTTATTTGACTTTATCCAAAGTGGCTGTACTTGTCCGAATAATTACAATGTTTCTAACAATTATGTTGAGTCTGGCTACAAGTTAGAGGTGTGTGGAATTAATTGGGTCTAATCAATAAATAGTATATAAATTATCTATAATTATAATAAAAAAAAGTTGTTATAATATAAAACTCTCACATGTCATAGTATTTTTAACTAAAATTAGTTTTAACCACGCTTTTTAAACACTTTAGGTTGAGAGGACTATAATTAGTAGTTACATTGTGAGATGGATGCTTGATCAACAAGCCTATATAGCCATACACATAGCATGTTTTTGAATTTGGTTCGAAGCAAAAAGTTTTTGTTTGAACCCATTTTACTATATGGTATTATCTTTTATAAAATTTAAATTGTTATAATATTTTAAGTTCAAATTATTAATCTAAGCTAGCTTTTCAAAAGACCTTGTGAATATTAGTTGCTGTTGACTAATATCATGAATTCTATTATTCATTAATGATTATATTAATTGGCTTAATTAAGAAATTTAAATAAATGGGGGAAGAGCAAGATATATATATATATATATATATATATATTATATCTTACTTTTTTTTAAAAAAAGTAGTTTGAGGGTGGGAATCTCCTTAAAAACCATATCTATTTCTATTAGAGTAGATCCCCTTTCTTCATTTTTCACTTTAACAGACAAAAAACAAGAGCTAGAAAATCCAGTCAAGCTGTTAATTTAGTGTTAATTATATTATAATTAGTTCTCTCCAAAAGAAAAAAAAAAGAAAAAAGTATATTATAATTAGTTCTCCCGTTACAGCAGGAGTAACATTTGCTTTTCAATATTCTATTTGGATTATTTATAATTTTCAAATCAGACATTATTTTTACAGCTATTCGAATCATCACGTCGGTCCACTCTTATAACCAACTGGTATTAAAGAAATACTAATTAATAGTTAAATCGTCACGAGTCATAACTACTTTTTTTTTTTTTTTGACAAGTTAAAGTAACAACTGAAAGCAGGAAAAGTAATCAGAATCCATACGTTAAAAAAACCTTAAATTACTAAAGTAGTTTTTCACGGGTCACAAGAAAGAAACCACAAATAAAATAAATTAAAAAAAAACCTCTTCTTGATCATTTCATGAATGTATTATGAAAAGGCAATTAGAAAAATTTGGAAAACAAATGATCCAAAATTTAGTTTAAAGAAATTGATTACTAACCTTGAAAGAAATTAAGCAAGAGCCGAGCCACGTTTCGGTTGCAAGAAACGAGATTGAGCCACATCTCAATCCCTGAACCGAACCACAACAATGGCTTGGACGTAAAGAGCAGAAACTTCTGAGCCAATATGGACACGAATATCATCCATCTTCGCCGGAAGTTGACGTCTAATTCCGGCCCCGCCCCCGCTGCCTCCGGACAGTAGTCGACAAACTTCCTGTCCTCCACTTTGGTGGAGAACAAGAGGCGAAAGAGATCCAAGAATCTCACTTCCTCCGGCTTCAAAAGCATATAACTGCTTGAGAAGCCTTTGTCACATGCCATGTTTGTATAGTAACTATTACTATGTATGAAGAAAAGTTGTGTCGATTAGTTGTTTTGTGTCGATTAGTTTATATATACATGGAGAAAGAGAGAGAGAGAGAAGGAAGAGAAGGATTACATGTGCAAAGGTTTGATGCGTTTTTTTTTCTTTTTAATAAGAAAAGTAGTTTGATGTGTTTTATTTGGTACTAACCCGCCCAAAAAGTCAAAATTAGGCTTCACTCGCCTTTTAGTTCCTATTGCACTATTAGTATATTTTATGCACACATACACTATAGACGACCAATTTGTTTTGACCATTGTTAACTAAATTTTTTTGACCACACCCAAAAACATTTTGGCCAAAATCCTATATTAAGATTTGGCTATATATTGTGTGCATGCTTTCTGAATTTTTTTTCTTTTTTTTTTTGGAAATTAAATGACGCTAGTGCGGATATTCCAAATCTGAAGACCCTTAATTTTTTTATACGGTATGAGACTTAAACCTTCTTCCACTTTATTAAGAAAAAAATGACACCAACAACATTCAAATCTGAATAGACTCGCATAGTCACATATCGATCATCTGAACTACCCTTAAGTGGCCGGCATGGTGTTTTACTTTTAAAAGTAATAAAACATAATTACTAATAGGGTGTTTGACATGGTAGTGAGAACCGTTAGTTAGAACTGTTTTTATTATAGTATGCGAGAGCTTTACAGTGTAGTAATTTTTTTATTATTATTATAACACGTGAAAACTTTACACTATTTATAACTGAAAAAATTGTACAGACTGCCACCGCCAAACACAAGGTAAAACAATAAAAGGCGTATATCTTGTTTGCTCTTTTTTTTTTCCCTCTTTCTTTGAAGACTGTTTTTGTTTATCACCACATATATTGCGGCTGTTTCACTTTATTTGGTAATTATAGTTAGCAAGATTAATTGAAAGGTTGATCATTAACAAATTAGCAAGGGGGAAAAGGAATTTGATTTCATAAAGTGTTAACTTGATGTTGCATCAAAAGTTTTTTTTTTTTTGGAGTAAATTTTGCATTAGAAGTTAAAATAGAAATGGTGGTCCATCCATTCAAAAAAGAAATGGTGGTCCATGAAGGTGACACGCGCAATGATACAGAGACATGAGTGATCCTTCTAAATTCCCCATTTTTGCTCCCAGGTCGCAACTATGATTTCCACGTTTTTTTCCCCTACTAAAAAGGGATCATTGCTGTCATTCAATTCTCCTGATCAAGAACTACTGTCTCATTTTCGGTTTCTTTTAGTTGTCACTGAAGCAAATTTTAATACCTATGTAAATTGTATAGTTATTTAACTTTAAGATTATTTTTAATGTAAATGTCAATGTTAATGTTGTATTTATCACTAAAAAGTATGAAAATAATATAGTTAATGTGTTATTTTATTTTATGCTCTAATGCATAAAGCTATTAAAAATATTGTATTTTTTTTGTCATAATTATTAAACCTTAAAACTTATAAGAGTAAATTTCAATTGTAAAATAATTAAAATATAAGAATGTTGTAATTATTAAAGCAAAAAAGTCAATCTATGTGGTTGCATGCATAACCTAGCAGTAAAACCACACCCGACTCTACTCAGAGGAGAAGAGTTTGAATCCCTCCATCCCTAAGTTAAAAAAAAAAAGTCAATATGCCAATCAATAGAAATCGAATGTCAAATTTGTTATATGCTAAATTTGTTATATGCCATAAAGTTTAGCATATAACAAATTTAGCATTAAAAATAACATTCATTGGAGAGTGTTTCTTACACTCAAATGCTAAATTTGTCATTGGTATATCAATTTAACATTGCATTTGAGAGGCTCTAAATCCTATTTATGTTTCTAGATTGTTAAGTTTGAATGAATAATGTGTCGAATGAATGAGGGGGTAAATAAGAGGGAAAAGGGAGAAAAAAAAGGGGTGAGAAAGGAGGGGAGGGGAGGTGAGAGAGCTAAAAGGATAAAAAAAATAAGAATAACAAATTTGGGCTTTGGACTCTAAGTCCTCATCTCTTTCATCACTTTGAAAATCTCAAGATCCCACCAATAAAATAGAAAAAAATTCGATTCAATTCTACTAAAAAAAAATAGACTTAGCTTTCAATCATATCATATCACACCCAACACCACGCAACATATTAGCTGGACAGAGATCTTAAATTAAGTGGGACGTAGAATATCAATCACTAAGCGCATCTTGTATTACAACAAACAGGCCTTTTAGTGACCACCGGCCATTGTCGTTGCTACAGCTCAACGAAGAGTAAGATCTATAGTGACAACATGCTAATGAAACGAGCTGTTAATGACAACAAGTGTCATCACTAAAGAAGAAAAAAAAAAAAAAAGAAAGATATTATTACAGCTACACTAATGGCACTCTTTTTCTTTTTGGTAGTGCTCATTGGGCATATGGGTGGATATATCACACGAACATCGGATGGCCTGGACACATGGGCTAGCATTGTTATAATGGCGAGGTGAGCGTGGACCAGAGTTTTTTACTGAAAAGGAAAAGGATAAAACGCTAATTCTTGCAATGAGATATGGCGTAAAATAAGAGAAATTACAAGGAATGTTAGATTTTAAAACAACAGTACAAGGAATGTTAGATTTTAAAACATTCTGGCAGCAAATGTCATTAATAATCTTCAATATTAGTAAATGTCAGTCGATACAAGCTACGCAAATTATACCAATGTGTGGACTAAAATGCCCTCAATTTCAAATTTAGCTTTTTCTCTCTCCTTTTCACTAAAAGGTGTATAAATTATATCAATGTGTGGACTAAATGCCCTCAATTTCAAAGTTACCTTTTTCTTTCTCTCTCCTTTGGCTTTCAAATTGGGCCGGCAATT
The DNA here is from genome assembly GCA_946598075.1 of Artocarpus hirsutus. Lineage (NCBI taxonomy): Eukaryota > Viridiplantae > Streptophyta > Magnoliopsida > Rosales > Moraceae > Artocarpus > Artocarpus hirsutus. The sequence goes on from CAMOHE010044501.1 coordinate 39,027, forward strand.
TAGACACAACACGATTACACGATGTGAAAACGACACGAGATAAACAGGTTTGAACCACACGTTTATTAATTGTGTCATAAATGGGTTGGCACGAATAACAAGAAAATAAACAGGTTAGATTTATGCTAACACGCTAAACACGCCTTAACACGTTTAATTAAACGGGCCGTAAGCGTGTTGACACATATGACACGACCCGTCCGTTTATAACATATTTAAACTTAAAAATAAAAATATTTGAAATATTTATAGTAGGTTAGTATTAATTAGATATTGTATTTTTGTTAATTTTTTTATTGGCTTTTTTAAAAAAAAAAAATTAATTTTTTTTATTTTTTTTAAATTTTTTAAATTTTTAGTTAATTGGGTCATAAACGTGTTATATGCGTGTTGTTATCGTGTCAACCCGTCACGGCACGTTTAATAATCGTGTTAATCGTGCGTACTATGTTACGCGTACCATAGGCGTGTTGTGTTCGTGTTGGTATTTCTGACACGTTTATTAATCATGTCGTGTTCGTGTTCGGGCTAAACGTGCCATGCTATAAACGTGCCGACATGAACACGAATATTGCCACCCCTCGTATCATTGTGTGGAGTAAAATGCCCTCAATTTCAAATTTAACTTTTTCTTTCTCTCTCGTTTCACCTCATATCTAGTTTTTTTTCTCCTCTCCTACTCGTTTCTCTCTCCTATCTTCTCTTTCCCTTGTTTTCTCTCTGTAACTCCTCCATCGACGTGCTTGGACATCAACGGTGAGGGCGGGCTCAGACAGCGACAGTGAGGTCGAGCTCTCCGCTCTCTCCCCCTCTTTCCTCCTTTTCTCTCTCCCAGCTCCAGCGACGACTTCGGCGACCTCCACAACTCCTGCGACGACTTCAACAACCTCATGCGACTCCGACGCTTCCTTCTACGATTTCGGGGCCTCTCTTCATGACCTTGGTGCTTCCTTTCGTAAGACGTCGTGCGACTGTGCTGCTTGATCGCCGCGCGACTCCTGCAACTGCTCCTGGTGCAACTCCTGCCACGGATGACTCCTCGTGCGACTCTGGCAGCTGCTCCGAGCAACTACATGATTTCGGCCTCGGGATTTCATGGAGGTCGCCACCACCAACCAAATAAGAAATGGGAGAAAGGAGAGAGAAAGATAGAGGGAGAGGAAAGAGGTAGAATTAAAAATTCTAAATTTTTCTAATTAATTGACATTTATTATAATTATTTTAAGATCTGATATTTACAATCAATTACTTTAATAAATTTGATATTTTCCTCGCTCCCTCATGAAATAAATAATCAATGGGACAAGAAAAAAATTAGTGAAAATCGTTAGGAGGCATATTCATCGTGTTTCTCGAATCCCGAAGAAACTGACCCCTCTTTTTTTTTTTCTTGCGCTGAAAAAAAAAAGGGCTTAAGAACATATTAGTATATATGGGCCAAAAATTTCTCTTTTTATTTTCTTTCCATATAAAAAAAAAAAAAAACTAATCTTTGTGTTGTGTTTTGGTTGTTGTGGTGATCATGGGAGGCGAAGTGGAAATCTTTATTTTTAATAAAATTCGGGAGATTTTTACGATTGGGATTGAAAACATAATTCGCACTGGCTCGTCTTTTTTTTTTTTCATATTTGTATTACAAATTGTTTTTTAATTTAACCAAATTATATGATGATAAAAAAGTACACTATCCATATAAAGTCTTATCGTAAAAGACTTTTGGTTTTGGATGCTTGTTATTTTTATTGCCACTAGAATTGTAGTCTACATTTTTATTTTTGGATGATGGTTATAGTTTCACATCATGAAATGAAAATATTTAATATGTTTTGAGCATAAATAAATGTTCAACCACAAAATTAGTACTGAAAAGAATAGCAAATTTTTTTGAAACTTTTTTGAGTAATCAACATGTTTTATAATATTTAAAATAAAATTATATTTCCTATATACGTAAACCGTATTTACGTTGTAACTATGCTATCTAATTCAAATATTTTAAAACATGGTATTTATTTTTGGATTAATAAGACAAACATTCAATTATATTTACTAAATTAAAATATGCTTTCAGTTTGTAAATATTCTGCATGTATCCTAAAATGATATAATTAAAATAATTATCATGTAATTATAGTACAAACTATGATATCATTAAAATGATTAATATGTATAATGATATTTGTAAGATATTCTGAATATTATTTTGAATTTCAATTTTACAACACTAATTTGGGTATATATTGTAATTTTTTTCTTTACTTTTTTAAGTTGGGTAAAGCAAAAGAATGTCCCTTTAAAGGAGCACATTTTTAGGACCGTCCTTCCAAATAAAAACTCTTTAAAAACTACCACTTTAATTAAAAAAAATTGATTTACCTTTTCTTCTTAAATTAGAAAAAGATAATTTATTAAAAGTCTAAATTGCTCTTTTTTCTCATATGGTAAATTACTTCGGTCACTGAAGCAAATCCGCTAGGTACTGGAGCAGAGCCCGCCAAGCGTTGATGCAAAACCCATCAGGTTTTAAGGTTGAACCTTGCTAGGTTCCGAGATAGAAAACGCTAGGTTCTAGAGTGAAACCTAACAAATGTCGCAACAGAACTTGCCAAATGTCATAATAGAACCTACCATATGCCGAAACCAACATTGATTGCCAAACTTAGAATGAGATTAACAAAAAAGAGCATTCAATGCCAAACTTGGAAATAATTTCTTTAGGTGCATTTGGTAACCCTGTTCGAACTATATAGTTGGAACTTCTATAATGTAAAGCTCTCACATGCTATAGTGTAAAGAAGAAGTAAGATATAATGTAAAACTCTCATACACTGTTACAAAATTGTTCAAACTTTTAGTTCTAACTACTTTACGAAACACACATTTCATTTTAAGAAATTATTCAACCTCAGATTAGGAGGTACAAAACACTACGCCAAGTAGTAATGCTCCTCATAGCATGATACTAACATCTTTTGGATCGTTAAATTTCACACTCCAATTGACTTCAGCACCTATGGACTTGCTTTCTTGCACATTACAACCTATATTAAGCAAAGATGGAATAATTTACAGATGCCGGCAGACAGATTTTTTTTAAGGGGATGGTATTGTTAGATTAAAAATAAAAATTAAAATATTAAAAACACACACATAACTAGAATTGCTCGATTTAACATGCGACTAATTAAGACGCACCACTTTCTTTCTTTTTTCTTTTTTGCCTTCTTTCACACAGGGAGAGGGAGGCTGGATTACACTTGCATTAAGACAAATTTATGCAAAAAAGATTGCAACAAAATAAACCATAGAATAAATTAGCATTTATATTTGGCAACTTGAACAATTGCAACAATCCGATTATTTATTCCCCTACTATAATTGCACAACATCTCCTCGGAGGAGCAAGCACGGAGACGTCGGAGATAGAAGCAGCGAGCAGATCGACTCCTAATCTGAGCAACATCAAATAAGAAACAATGTTGGACCGATGGAGACAAACTCAAACTAGGAAGAACTCACACAGAGGCGATGATGCGATGACGACGACGCTGTCGAACTCACGACTGAGGAAGAGATCATACTAGACATCATTGGAGGTTGCGACAAACTCGGGCCTATCTTTGACGAACTCGGTGAGATCTCAGAAGAGAGAGAGAGGAGGAGGAGGAGAAGAGAAAAGAAGAGACAGAGTGTGAGCGAAGAGACAGAGGAGGCAGAGGGGAATAAAGAGACACATGGAGGTAGTGAGGGGGGAGGAAGAACATAGGGAAGAGAGAGGAGAGAAGAGAGATAATGTATTAGGGTTTGTTTGTGATTAATATTTGTTTGGATTAGAGTAAAAAGATCAATTGAAAATCAAATTATAAAATAATTATAAAAGGGGTAATTTTTGAAAAGTCCAAAAGAATAGGGCCATGTTGATGAGGAATGTTCATAAGGGGCACTCTGTATAATTTTTCTCTTTAGGTTTTAAAGAAGCCCAATAAAGCATGAGCCTACTTGACAAAGAAAATTACATATTATGTTACACTTTTGAAAGTTGTATTTATTGATGTCATATTTATAAAAAATTATGTCATACTATCATTTATATTACATATTAAGTTGGACCATAAATAAACATGTGTGATAATTATAAAATATAAATCTTAAAGATAGCATTTATGAAAATTTTCCTACTAGACACTAAGGCCTGAAACAAAGGCCTAAATAGACTGGTTCTAATCAAGAGAAAATACACGTTATGCTATACTTTTAGAAAATATTTATAGTAAATAGTAGTAAATAGCATGTTTTCAAAACTTATTTAATAAATAACATGTTTTAAAAATATTTGTAGTAAATAATAGTAAATTGAAATTTTACGCTATAAATTTTTTTCACTTATATATTTACTATAAGTATAAAAATTCTTTTACTTGTAAATTTTCTTTTTGCTACTGTTTACTACAAATATTTTTAAAACTTGTAATTTACTTAAAAAAGTTTCAAAAATTTGTTGTTTTTCTCATTCTTATTTTAAAAAGTGTGTTTGTTATGTCACACTTAAAAATATTGTCACACTACCATTCGTATTATATGTTTAAGTTATATTACATTTAAATATTTGTGAAATTTATAAAAAGTAATTTTTAAAATATGGTAATTGTGAAAATTTCTTCTAATGAAACCAAAACCATTGTCAATCAGTTCCTTTCATTGAAGAGTTCATTTTTTTCCTTTTAAATTTTATTCAATATCGTCCTTTAAGATTTTGAACCCATACATAAAAAGCAACTTACAGACCTACAAAGTATCAGTTGAGTTGACCTCAATTGGCACCGATTAATTTAGTTATTATTCTCAAATCATGTATATATATAACTGAATGGTCTGTTCGGTCAGCCAATAGGTTCAAAAACATAATGATCAAAGAACTTTCTAAATTCCTAATAAACGTAAGGATTAATTACAAAAATATTTCCCTCTAACTATAGGCCTTGTAACACTATGTCTCTCGAACTTTAAATGTAACATTTTCTCTAAACTTCAAAACACAATATTATTTGTTCCCTTCGATTAATGAAATATTAATAAGAAACCTCATTGAATTATGATTTTGAGCATAAATAATGTAATATTACACAAATAATGGATTGTTGAATACTTTAGTAAACTATTAGATTGTTAGTTTACCTTGGTGTAGTGACATGAAAGTGAAAGAAGAGATTATTTATTTAAAAGTTTTTAAGGTTTTTCAGCTTATATTTTTAATTATCAAAATTTTAAATTGTATCCCCTTTTAAATTCAAATTAGCTTTAGACATGAAATAATTATCAAAATACTTCAATATTATGTACTAAATTTTAATATGTATCGTTTTATTAAAGTTCTAACAAAAGAATTTTTTTTGTTAATATTTCATAGTTTGGTGGAATGCATGTTATGTTTTAAAGTTTGATGGTCATACTATTACAAAGACTATAGTTGAAAAGGAATTTTGGTAATCGATCCTAAAAGTAACCCAATTGATTTGTTTAGCATGCGAGAAGCACACACGTGTTACTGAACACTCGATCATTTTTTTTAATATGATTATTGCACAGTACTTAACCGATTGACTGTTTTTGCACTGTGTGCATAAAATTGTTGTAATTACATGTTTTGATTAAATAATCACAAATGTTTACCCACTAATTATTGGGGTTTTTTTTGTGTTGAATCCTTTTTTGTGATGAATTTTTGGGTGGGAGGAAAACTTCTTTGGATGCCAACCGAGTGGTGTTAACGTAATCTTGAGGAGAATGAGCCGGAAAACCTGGAATCACCAAACCGATTATCCTAAACAATCTCATTAGTTTCCCCTCTTTGAATTCAGGTCCCTTTGTATATGGAATGGCGAAGCTTCTTATAAGCTCCAACAAAGAATTTATCCTCATGGCTATTGCGTTCCTCCTTGAAAAATAATATTTGCTTGGCTCATCATCCCCAATCTGCAGTAATATAGAACAATGCACATAATAAAAACTTAATTTGATGCCAACAATGTTATTAGCGCCTAATAGTTAATTCCAATATTATAGCATGAGAATTTAGCAAAATATATATCACCTATGAGATTTTAGGGTAGGATATGAAAGAAATACTTTACTGATACGTTTTGTTTTAAATCTTAAGATATATATCACATTCCATCAGTTTTATATACTGTGTGTTTTCATATATTTTGATGGGTAATTTTGATTAGATCTACCGTTTAATAGGGTATGCCCTCATTGATGACCCCACAACCACATGCCCCATTCAAATTTTTAAAAATTAAATTTTAGCACCAAATTCTTATAAACTATATATTCTACCTCCAATTATTTTTTAAAAAAAATTGTTTGACTCCTAAAAGTCCTATAAAGTATTAATTACATCCCTACTTAAATTTTTAAAAAATATTTTTATCCCTATTTCTTTTTACCAAATATCAATTGTGTCCCACTGTATAAGAAAAATTATAATGATGCTCTCACTGAATACTTAAACGGAATTGTAGAAAATGTCACTTTTCAAAACTAATTGTTGTAAATATTATATTTTAAAAATATTTATAGTAAATGTCAAATTTATTGTGTAAATAATTTATTTACTCCCTTTTGTTTATAATGTATAATTTTTAATTACACAATAAATAGATTTATAGTGCAAATACTATATTTACCCTTATTTATAATGTAAATTTTTATCATTTACATAGTAAATAATTTATTTACATCTTAAATCTGCTTATTATTATAAATTTTTTCAAAATTTGATATGTACTTCAAAAAGTTTCAAACATTTGACATTTCCCTCCTTCTCTCTTAGTTAAAATACACATTGTATCTGTATTGAGTAAAAAAATACCTTCAATTCTTTAATTTAGTGCCCTTATTGAAAATTTTCTGTCTTTGTATGCCTTACTATGAAAGCTCCCTAATTTAATCATCTCGAGAAAAAAAAATTAATTGAAAATTGAAAAGATGGGTGAGTACCTTTACTTTGTAATTCCTGTCACTGTGGAGGCAAGTGCCAAAGTGCTTGAACATGAGCGGTTTGTGATCGTACGGCAGCCTAGGAACGACGTCGTTACAGTAAACAAATCTGAAGTAGCGAGTATGATCATTCTCTATGATTTCCTTTTTCATGAACTCCCCAAACTTCTCATCTCCAACTCTAGGCTGCCCAAATGTGTAAACTCCTTCCAATCTCTCAAGCAAAAATTTCTCTTCATGCAATGCCAAAACGGCACGAAAAAGAATTGCCAGGGCCCCACCTAAAGAATGCCCGGTTACTACATATTTTGCATTGTCGTTTTGCCTCAAAAGCTCCCTTAGCTTTTCCCTAATGTCGTAGTAAGCTAAGGGCAATGGTCTGTTCATTTTGGCGTGATCTTCTTCTTGAATCACGTCCTTGGGAAAGCCAGCCCTCTTTTGCAAGCCTAGAGCTTTCATAAAGCCGCCGTGAACTTTTCCGACTTTGGGGATTCTGTACCACGAGATGTCGAAGTCGGAGCACCATGCAGCGACGTCGAAAGGCATTGTTCCCCTGAAGGCCACCACAATGGTGTCATGGTCGTCGGCTTTATCTCGCATCATGAATGCTTGGGTTGAAGATTTTTCTTGAAAATCTGTCAACACATTAAAAAAAAAAAAAAAAAAAAAAACCCTTATTGAACAGATTGAATTTAAGAATTAAATTAGGGTCAAACAATGCGAAATAAATGCATAAGTCTCTTTTGAAACTAGTGACAGAGCCAGAATTCTTTTTTAGAAGGGCATGAATTGACTGCAAATTTTAATAGAAAAAAAGTTGTAACAGTCTCTTATAGCTCTTGATCTCTCTCTTTTACTCTGTCTAATCTTTTTTTTTTTTTATCTAGTTTTTAGTCTTTCAAATGATCCAAATATGTAATCGAGTGTTATTCACTTTTTAAGTTTTAAGAATCTACAAAATTATGAACTTATAATATGGTAGTATAGTTAATTTTTTTCTTTTATGGGGATTTAAAATTTAAACTATTAATACATCAAAATTTAAAATTTAAGATGTAATGTACACATTTAAAAACTTTTATAAAAGTGGTACATACAAAATTAAAATTTGAAAGATGATAGAAAATATTTTGAAAAAACTTATGTAAAAATTTGTAACTATACAATCTCAGGGCAAATTAAAAAGGAAAATTGCAAGAAACCTTTTTTCAAGGGGCAAAAGTTAAAGGAGCCCCTTGAGTCCAAGGGGGCAGTTGCCCTCGGGCCTTGAGTGGCTCTGCCCCCTATTCGGAACATCAATTAATTAATTTAGGACGATACTGAGAAGATCGACAATGGATGGTAGGATACCGCACACACAAATCTAGAAGAACAAAGAAACAAATGAATCAGTATAACACTTAGTGAAGTATATTTGTTCTTAATTCTACCACAGAATAGTTCATGAAGCTAATTTCGAAGAAAGGGAGGCTTTTAATTCTTACCATTCCAATACTCATAAAATCCCAAGAACTGCATCTGCAGAAAAGTAAATTATAAAGAAGAATTTAGATTGTTTATAATAAATGACAACATAGGAGCTATTTTTGGAGCTTGTAAAAGAACAAAGTTTGAACTAAAACATAAAATACTATAGAAATTTAAATCTTATAGAAGAAAATACATTGTAATAAAATTGGTCCGAATCAAAACTTTATGATTCAGATTATGTTACAAACAAGCTATTAATATAAGTAACATTTATAGTTATAATCAATAAGTAATTAAACTAATTAACCTTCCAATGCTGAGTGACTGTGTATTCAATGCAGGCTTTGTTCTCATATGACAGTTTGGAAGCCATCATAGCGATTGCTGCATTATATCTGGGATCTCCAGGTTTGATGTTGTGGTCCAAGGTTTGTCGCTTGTCGACATTTCCAATAATTGAGAAGAAATTTTGTGATGTTTTATCCGGAATTACCAGCTTCCCTAGACAAAGGTATTATTAATCCATCTATTTTTAGTCCTAATTATATAAATTGTAGCTCATTTTGTTTAGCTTTTCATTGATATAATTTTGGTGTTTAGTTTCCTCAAAAAAAAAAAAAAAAAAAAAACTTAAATAAAAGGCTGCTAATTGGCTAGCCCATTAAAAAATGCCAAATCATATACATGTATATCTTTAAAATAAGGTGATCAATATTGTCTACTAAAACCCTTAAGTTTAGGGACTTCACATTAATCAAATTAAAGCAAAGAGTAGTGTTTCTTTTTTTTAAAAAAAATTATATAATATGTTGTAAAATTATATAGAGAACTTTTTATTAAAAACACAAAAGAAAGAAATACCCGTTTATCACACAAAAAAAAAAGAATTATTAATTATTTATATAGTAAATTGAAAATTAATACAATGAATTAACCATATGTTTGGATGTCAAAAAAACATATTCCTTATTTTAGCCAAAAAAAAGAAATAATAAGGAGCTATTAAAATTGAATTTTAGTTTTTCCCCTTACCATAGAATAAGAAACCTGCATTAACGAGCAATTAAGAATTAATATCAATTTCCTACTTCCATATTTTCGGATCTACACTGTATATGTATCTCCAAAAACAATAAGATATATAGAAAATAAAAACCAACCATGAATAGTATTGAAAATGAGCGAAAATAAATCGCCATTACTCGACAACAGGTTCAAACCAATTTCAATTGACGATCCAATAGTTTCCAACGGCCTTGCCACACGCACAAGAAATTTCTGCAGCAGAATGGACCTAAGTACGAGCTTTCTATAGCCGAAACTTTCGTCCGATGCCGCAGATGAATCAGCCGGATTCCGATCCTCGAAAGTACTGGAAAATAATATGTAGATTAATAGATTTAGAAAACTCACATCCTCCGGTTTCATAAGCATAAAGCTGCATGAGAAACCCTCGTGATCACCGGCCATATATGTTTGCAAAATATTGTTATCTTAGGAAATAAATCAATTTATTTCCAGCTTTTTTTTTTTTTTTTTTGCTATATATTTGACATTTCCACAACCTACCTAAAGCAATTAATTGATGATATCTTTTAATATTTATCGTACATGTTTGAATCTTGAGCATAGAAAAATTATTAAAGGAAAAGTGTCTGTTTTTTACTTTCCTTTTTTTTTTTTTTTTGATTGAATTAAAGAAAAAGTGCTTCATCATGCCTTTGGCGATACTCAACAAATGTCTGAAATCACATTGAGCTGGGGTCTGTTGTCTGAAGGACGCACGTATAAACTCTTAAGAAAAAATTTCAATTGGTAAGTTTCACGTGTTATATTTATTTTGCTTTTGAAACCGATTTCACATATGTAATTTTTTGACTTATGTTATCACCAGGTAGAAAAATTGGTGTCAATTTCAACAACCTTTTGGAACTTTCTGTTGAAGTTTAACATTAATCAAAATTCTGTAATGTCAAATCTACCGAAAAAGGTCCAGGGCTCAGTTAAATTGACTTTAAAACTTGGATTTTTATAGTAGGATCTCATATGGTTATATCTGATCAAAATCAGATGAAAAAAAATACAAAACTTATTAGTAATTCAATTTTCAAGCCTATCATAAAAATCTTCCTCATAGTTGTACCTAAGAGGTAAAAGTTCTTCATCACAAAGTGATTTTGTCAAATTGTTCTTTTCAACCTGCTAAAGGGTGTGTTTCTGGTCAGTGCTTGTAGCTATTAAACTTATAGGTGTTTGAAAAGACATTTAAAACTACAAGTTTGCAGTTTTTACTAATTTTATAATGCTTTTTTTTTTTCATGTTATAATATTTTTAGCTTTAATTACTTGTGATTATGTTCATAGACACCCTATTATTTGACCTTTACGGCCCGAAGTTGTGGAATACTAATCAATGAAACGACAAACAATAATAATAGTGACGATAATGATAAAGAAATATAAGTAGTCCCACCTGAGAAGACTCTAGACACGGTTTGAAATGACGGTCACGATTCATGACCACACGATCTGACAAGGGACTAGGGCATGCAAATAATATGTTTTGATTGAAAGCAGAAGGGTATGGATATATGTTATCAGATGGTACTTTGTCCTGTCTTTTGATCGTTCCACAATTTATTATCCCTTTCGTTTTCACCTTTGTATAAACTCTAAACCCACAAGATAGGACAATACAAAAATTTATGAGATTGAGACATAATTGTATATTTTAACTGTTTAGACGGTGTTTAGGAGAGAAATTTTAACTCTAGTATCTGAATCGTATATTGTATCTTATGAGAACTTTAAATTATTTATTGTTTAAAGTTTAATATATTTTTTTAAACACCTTATTAGTTTAAATTAATAGTTTAAACTTAAATAATATAAAACTCTTATATACTGTAGTATTTTACATCAAAATGGTTCAAACCAATGGTACGAACCCATAGTACCAAACACTCTATTAGAGAGAGAATGGTTATAATTTTTATTTAAAAGTGAAGATATAGCTAAAATTAGTTAGCACACAACTGGAATTTTACCCAAAAAAAAAAAAAAAGATAAAACTAGTCAATACTATGAGTGGGAAGAAATGCCTTCACTCACTAATGCCTCCCTTTGCCATTGGTCTAAACAAGTACGTTTAGGTAATATTCACTAATCAATAATGTAATTAAATCGTTTTTTTTAATTGCATGTTATGCTATGCTTTTAAAGTTGTATTTATTTATGTCACACTTAAAAACACTACTACAAATTGTGGATTCCACGACGGTTAAAAAACCGTTGTGAAAACTTCAGTCGTGGTACGACATGGAGTTTTTACGACCCTTTTTTACCGTCGTGTAATATAAAAATTGAAGCGGAAAGGGGTTGTAACGTAGTAATTTTCGACGACGGTTTTTTGATAAACCGTCGTGAAAAATTGACATTCCACAACTGAAGTTTTTTTATAACAGTATTTTGAAAGCCTCGGTACCTTTTACAACGGTTTTTAGTAAAAACCGTCATGAAAGGCCTTCCACGATGGTTTTTACAAAAACCGTCGTGGAAGGCCTTGTACCTTTACCACGACGGTTTTCGTCTTCGCGGGCGTAACTAGCCGAGTTTTTTTTCCTTATCACGACGGTTTTTGAGAAACGGTCGTTAAATAAAGGTCGTATAATCTCAAATTTGTTATAGTGAAAGTTTATGTCACACAATTATTTATATTACATGTTACATTGTGTCATTAGTGAACATATGAGACATTTATAAGAAGTAAATCTTAAAAGATGGCATTTATAAAAATACTATTTTTTTGAAAATGCAATCAAATCGCTTTTCTTTATCAGTTTAGGTACGAAAATGTATGAACATAAGATCTAAAGACTACAGGAACATAAAACATAAGAATTATCGTCCATCCCACAATCCATATGGGGTTAAATAAGATTCGATGCATGTGGTATCTCATCTTTGCTTACAAAATGTTAACGTTTCCATGGAGATTTCTCAATATAAAATAGTTGGATATATATCCTTTATGAGGCCGTATATTGAAATACGGCAGTGCAAATTAATCATATATTTCGCGAAGCAAATAATCAAGGCGCTTCATAATCAATATTTTGATTGGAGATATTCAACGCTCTGGTTAGCGTCACTCCTTTCATTTATCATGATCATTACGTCAAAACATAATCTGTAGATCTTCCTTAGGGGTGGGTTCGAGTTCTTCTTCGTCTTTTTTTTTTTTTTAATTAAGATTATGCACTCTTATTCACTCATCTGTTTTTTTCTTTTCCTTCTTTAGACTTTTCCCTTTTAAAAGGAGATTTATCTACTGTTGAATTTTTTAGTTTTTTTTGGGACAGAGCTATTGTATACTTTTCTTACAATTATATTTAAAAGGAGCCATTCTAAAAAGCCCCGTCAAGTAGGAGCCCCACCCTCGTGAATTTTTTTTTTATTTTTTTAAGACGAAGTTCTTGTATACTTTTCTTTTAATTATATTTAAGAAGGACAATTCTAAAAAGCCTCGTCAGGTGGGAGACCCACCCTGGTGTCAGAGGGTAGGGCTCTTATTGGAATGGGTTAAAAAACATTTTTGATTTAGAGTGAGGGTCCTAGCATTGGGTGGGTCAAACTAGAGATTGCCAACCTAACGGGACGTTCTAAGGCACCTTGATGCTAGTTGATCTTAATCCATCTCTTCCATTATTTGAAAAGGAAAAATTGTGTTCCCCACAACAAATATCATTATGAGTCAATAAATGGGTGAAATATGAGAGAATTTTTTTTAATCTAAGTCTCTCTCTCTCTCTCTTTTTGAGAGTTAAAAAAACTGTAAGAGTCACAAACGCTTAAACTCACTACAAGTATTTCAATTGATGGGGGATTTTTAAAAGCAGCCTTTTCAAAAAAAAAATTTTGGTCAATGATTTCTTTTTTTTTTGGTCAGTTTTTGGCAAAAAAAAAAAAAAGCTTTTTGGGCATCAAAATGGTTCCATTTTTTTTTTCATTCTATTGAGGTTCCTTACCTTGCTATAGTCATTTTTCTTATCTTTTTGAAAAAAATTAGAATAGCTTACCTGCTCAGAAAAGCTTGTTTTTTGGTGCAAAAAAAAAAAGAGCTCATTTCCTCAATTTCAAATTTTGTTTGGCCCTTTTTTCAATTTTGCCTCGATTAATTGGGTTTTACCCGAAACAGGAAAGTGATCATGCACACAACTTTACAATCGATCAATTTTACTTTTATCTTCAAAAACAGATTTTTTGTGCATTCTCAAGAAAATTTCATCTAATATTAGAATGTTTGGAAGAAGACTTCAAACTCTAAAGGTTAAACCGTTCATTATAGCATAACATGTAAGAGGTTTATACTGTTTACAATTAGATCACTAAAGTTTAAACCATTCTCTCAAATACTTCTACATCAGTGCCTCTAGAATCTTCACCAACTTAATTAAAGAGTTTTACGCGAAGGAATATTCTTGGTTTGAAGTTGAAGGAAAACTTCTTTGCAAACCAAACGTGTGGTGTTGACATAGTCATGAGGACAATGAGCTGGCACACCAGGAACTATTAAACCAATTATCCTAAAAAATCTCAGGAAATTCCCTTCCTTGTATTCTGGTCCCTTCTTGTATGGAATGGTGAAGCTCCTAATCAGCTCACAAAACGCATTCACGATCATGGGTATTGCCTTGGCTGGCGAGAAATAATTTTTGTTTGGTTCCTCATCAACAATCTGCATTTACCAAAAAAAAAAAAAAAAGACTTTAGTTAATTGCCTCTAGATTAAAATATTTAGCTCTTAATTAGAACCAATTATTTTGAATCAATAATCAGTGTAAAGCTCTTAATAGCTACAATAAAAAAAAAATTGTTATAGTGTAAAGCTCTCATATGCTACAATATTTATGACCAAAATTAGTTTTAACTATTAGTTCTAACCACATTTTCCAAACATCCAATTAGTTTTGATAATTTTAATTGTATCAGAATTAAATCTAGTATAACATTTTCTTTACTATTGTTAAAAATTAATTGCTTAAAAAACTTGAACATTGCTGCACTCAAAGTAAATATTTTTGAGAATTTTCGGTTATTATGTGATAGGTTGATGATTATCTACATGAAATTTCACAAATGATCTCGTTTCAAGATCAAATTTTTCAACCGCCAAAAAATAAGAAATTTAGTGAGAATCTCTCTAAAAAATATTAAGGATCAAATATAATAAGGGAAAAAATGCTAAGAAAAAAAAATGTGGGGCCTACCTTTACTTCATAGTTCCTGTTAGCGTAGAGGCAGGTGCCAAAGTGCTTAAACATAAGGGATTTGTCGTCGTAGGGAAGCCTAGTTACCATGTCGTTTCCATAAACAAACCTAAAGTATCGAATATCATGCTCTATCATTTCCCTCTTCATGAACTCACCAAAGTTCTCATCTCCAACTCGTGGCTGTCCAAACGTGTAAACCCCTTCCAATCTCTCAAGGAACCACTTCTCATCATGCCTTGCAAGAACCGCAGGGAAAAGAATCGCTAGGGCCCCACCTAAACTGTGACCGGTTAACACATATTTGGCATTGTCGTTTTGCCTCAAAAGCTCTCTTAGCTTTTCCCTAATGTCGTAGTAAGCCAAGGGTTTGGAACGTACGGCGTTGATCATGTCGATTTCCCTAGGGAATCCGACACATTTTTGCAAGCCGAGAGCCTTCATGAAGCCACCGTGAATTTTCCCAACGCCAGGAATTTCGTACCAAGAGATGTCAAAGTTGGAGCACCAGGCATCGGCGTCGAAAGGTTCGGTGCCCCTAAAGGCTATGACAATGGTGTCGTGGCCATGATCAGCCTTATCTCGCATCATGAAGGCTTGTGTGGTGGCTTTTTCTTGATAATCTGTTAGAAATTAAAATCATAATAATGTTAAAGAAAACTTGTTGGCTAGATCGGATCTTAATAATATAACAATATATAATGAAGCTACGTGATGAGTACAAATCTATAAGAATATTTTTTAGGTAAGCAGAAAACTTGGTTAAAAGGAATAGAAAAAGAATTTCCTATTAATTTATAAGAATATATATCTGCTTTTTGTACTATATAGTATTTCTCACCATTCCAGTAGTCATAAA
Organism: Artocarpus hirsutus; assembly: GCA_946598075.1. NCBI lineage: Eukaryota > Viridiplantae > Streptophyta > Magnoliopsida > Rosales > Moraceae > Artocarpus > Artocarpus hirsutus. The sequence goes on from CAMOHE010044501.1 coordinate 54,627, forward strand.
ATCCCAAGAATTCCATCTGCAAAAGGGAAAAGGACATTTAGACTATTAATTAATATGCCCATTAGCGTGTGAAGATGGTAAAACAAATATTTAGACAAGACCACACAAAGTATGTAAGGAAAGAATTAACATAAAACCAAAATTTTTAGGGTCGATTTAGCTCATTGGTTCAGAGCATAATGATTTAAATTTTACAGTTTCAAATAGAAATTTTTAAAAAATATGGTTTAACTTTTGGTTCAAACCACTTGAAAATAATGAGGGGTTAAATCTAGGTTCTTCTGGTTTTTTGTAATCTAAAACATCAAAGCAATAATCTGAATTGTCTCAAAAAGATTTGTCAAATACTGTCGTTTGAATCAACTCTTTGCAATAATATGTGATATTTATCTACTTATTTACTTATTTACTTATTTTTGAACTTAAGGGTGAGAAAATTTGAACTCTTTATATTAGAATCAGATGTAAACTTATCACTAAGTTATGTAAATAAGTGAATAATGGTAAAGAAATGTACGTACCTCCCAGCGTTTAGAGACAGTATGTTGAATGTGGGCTTCGTTCTCATAGCTAAGTTTAGAGGCCATCATAGCCAGTGCAGCATTGTACCTCACGTCTCCACGTTTGATGTTTGTGTCCAATTTTGGTCGTTTGTCGATATTCCCAATAAATGAGAAGAATTTTTCTGATTTGCTATCCGGAATTACCACCCTCCCTACAAAATAATTTACCCAGTTTCCACTTAGTTATCATGATCTACCGTTAATTATTGAATTTTTTTCTAACATAGAACAGAAAGATTCCAACTTGGTGGAATCAGTGTGTAATATTTTACCGTCATGTTATGTTTGTAATCACAATCACGATATTTTAACGATTCTCTCTCTTTTTGGTTACATTGACCTAATGAACTTGTCTTGATTTGAGATCTAGTGGTAGAACAACTAATTGCAAGAACTGCCCCACTAGGTGGATTAGTTAATAGAATAACCTTAGCTGTTTTCAACTAATTGAAGGCTAAAAGCATATGCGGCATTGTTGGAAAAGTATAGGCTTCCTGTTCTTTTCTTTAAAATATCAATGTAAAAATATTTTAATTTTACAAGGTTGATAATATTCTTTCTTTTCTTTTTCTTTTTTTCAAACTCTCAAAAGTGATTAGAAAAATGATGCACGTTGCCTAACCCCTTAAGTTTATGCTTTTGATGTCCACCGAAGAATATAAAGAATAGTGCTTTTCCTAAAGTTAATACAGAAGAGAAAAAGAAAACGGAATAGCATTTTTATAAATGCGAGAATACACATTAATAAAAGAGTGCTGGCCGATCAGTTTCAAAGGACCAATGTTTAGCAGCGAAATAGGAATTTAAAAAAGAAAAGAAAAGGATTTCTAATAAAAATATTTCTTAGGATTAGATTCTAACATTTAAAAAAGAAAAGCTTTCAATTTTTATTTATAACATGTCGCAGAAATGATTAAAACTCTAAAGTTAAAATCATCAAGAATATAAAGAAAAATATATTACAGTGTAACACTCTCACATGCTATATTAACAAGTGAAACTTTAGAGTTTGAACTTTTTCTCTCAAACGTCCTATTAAAGTTTAATTTAATTGCACTGTTATACCGCTTAGAATAAGCTAAAGCTATCTGGATTAAAGCATAAATTATGTTCTTGAAGTACTTCAACTTTCGAACACTCGTTAAGTTTTATAATATAAAAAAAAAAAAAAAACATAGGAGAGTTAAAATTACCAACCTCGAATGGAATTGAGAACGAGGCGAAATAAGTTGTCATTGCTTGACAAGAGGTTCAAACCCATTTCAAACGCCGAGCCAATTCTCATGAGCGGCTTCGCCACAAACTGAAGAGACTTCTGCGCCACAACAGACAGAAATATGAGCCACCGGTGGCCGAAACTCTCCTCCGTCGCCGCTGATGAGTCAACGAACTTCCTCTTCTCCAAGTCATTGGAAAACAGAATGTGCATGAGATCCACAAAACTCACTTCTTCCGGCTTCAATAGCATATAGCTACATGAGAAACCCTTGTCACAAGCCATGTTCGTTACACTAATTGTGTATATTGTAGTATTATTAATATATATATATATATATATATATATGTTACAAGAGAATATATATGTATGTATACAAATTAGCTTCTTTTTTTTTCTACTAGCTGAGTTTTTGCTATTGCCTCAAGCTTTGGTTTAGAGTTCTCTCCCCCTCTTTCTCTCTCTCTCTCTCTATATATATATATATATACACACACACGGATTAAACGACTTTGCCCAAGTCACAAACCAAAAAGAAACACGTTTTGAAATAATATTCTATTCTTTTGTTTTAGTACTGTTGCTTATCAAGATTATTGAAGGAGAACGTTATCCGCGTTTGATGACCATTTGTTCATTTCCTAACTTTGTCTAAATAATGGAAAAGTGGGGTCCTTTAGTAATGCTCTTTTCTAATGGTTCTTTTTTTTTTTTTTTTTTTTTTATGTGCGTAAGCAGTAAACGGCTAATTTCAGCAAGTTGTATGAATAGTTCACAATACAGATAACTAATTAATACATATTCTAAATTGTTAATTTCACATTTTATAAGTCAAAATTGTAATTTATAGATTAATCACTAATTGAACAATTATATCAATGTTAACTTTTAATCCTATTGCAATTAATTACTTGAAACACTGAGTAAAGTTATGGTATTGTCTTGTGGATAGATCATGCTCCGATACAATATTATTCCTTGACAGCGGGTCATAATATACAAGAAACCAAAAAAATCTGACTAACTACATCGTTTCATAATTCGTTTTAGATTATAATACTCCAGACTAAAATTTTCAATTAATTTATCAAAACTGTACTTTTATGTGCCTTACTACTATTGATCAGCCATTAAAGATTTCACAATATCTTTAGATTATATATTAATTTCAACAGTTTTGAAGAGTAGTTTTTGGACAAAGGATTGGACACATATGCCCTGCCCTAAGCAAAACGTAATCCACTTTTCACCAAGTTTTCCAAAATAATTCTTGGTGAAGTCAATATTTCAAATTAGTAATAAACGTCATTTCTGAAGTTCAAAAAAGAGATTTTTGTGTTGCTAAATGCTTGGAGAGTGACTATAAAAAAATTCAGTTGCAAAAGTGCAAGTTGACTTATTTATTATTCTAAAAAAAAAAAAAACTTAATTGGTAGCATCGGAACTCTAAATCTTATAATGCATAAAATCTGGAGTACTACTAGGCTACACAGCAAACACATGCAATACATGTTTAAGAAGAAGTAATTTCACAAATTTTAAGTACTAATTAATGGAGAAAAACTTTATAGTGTTGAGTGTTCTATAATACTTTTCAACCATAACAAGGTGGAATTTTTTTTCTCTCTCTTCTTTTTTTTTTTTTTTTTTTTTTTGTTGTTGCTTAGGAGAGGAAGGTAGTCATTGTTGGTGGCCAACAAATTATTCCTGCACGTTGCGAAGTTTTGGAGTTTTATTATTAATAAAGGAAGAAAGAAAGAGACAAGGACTCGTTTAAGAAGACGAAATTCTGACTGAGTGAGCGCGCAACGACAAGGAATTAGGACAAAACATCGTGCAATGGTATAATTTGATCACGAGGTAAGGCCCACAGCTACTTCTACTTCCACTTCCAGCCTGTTTCTCATTCTTTTCTCTTTTCTAATTATGATGAATTAACAGTTTTTTTTTAAACATTCATTGTTTTTGAATTATATATCTTGTTTTCTAATTATCATGATTTCAGGAGATTTTGTTTGTATTTTTGTTTGGAAGCAATTATATGAAGTATCTATTTAAGTGTTTTTTTTAAGAAACATGAAATTTCATTCAAGACGCTAAATTAGCAAAGACAACCAAAAAAAATCATAATAGTCAAACCAATAAATCAACTTTTGGGTTCAAATTTCTTAAGCAATCCTATTTAACCCTATGAGATTATAACCCCGCTACTAATAAAATAGAGAAATTCGGTCTAAAAAATACATTACATATTATACTAGAGTTTATAGTTTTGTGAGTAGTAAGGTTTTAACCTCACGAGGATGAAAAAGATTTTTCAGATTTCATACCTTAGTCTTTATCATTCACATATCAATCTAGATCGACTCCGGTTAATAGAACAAGTCAATTAAGGTCATGGATCGACAACAACTAGAAGACCACAGGATGATGTCTCGATCAAGTCACGAAGAAAATGACTCAAGCCATAAATCGATTAATCGACTATAGCTGTAAGAGTCGATGAGAACTATTTAGCTTAGGAGTAATCGACCGTCCTACAAATATTTCAAAGATATATGTTACCCATATTTGTTAGATATAGATTCTATGGAGAAATTAGCTTCTGTAGGAAAAAGGAAATTTTATTTTAAAGATTAGGAAAGTCAAATATGATCAGTAAACCCACTAGAACCTGGGATGTCATGCAGAGCTCTTTTCTTCTTTTTTTTTTTCCTAACAGGAATGAACAAGTTATGAATCTAGAAAACTTTTAGAAATACCATTTCGCTGCACAAAATGGTTTTTGAACTAATATGGAATGCCAAAATACACTTGACAATATCATACCAAGATACAAGCGGTTAACCCACCAACGATGATAATCTATCCTACTATCGGTGGTATCCCGACATGTGCTAAAGGTAGCCCAATGTAAACATCTTGTCGTGTTCATGGCAATTTTGGCTACTACCATATTGGCAGTATTGTATCATGCTACCATCTGTAGCCTATTATGCTACAGGTAAGAAATCACCAGTGTACTGAAAAAATCATCAAAAGAAAATACTCAAGAGGAGGTGGAGGCAAAGCCGCCTATCGGCAACACAGTTGTGGACTTCTTACTAGCGCAGCGAGGAGCTCCCATCATGCAGGTTCGGGGCGGCCTACGCAAGGGAGATCTTTTTCAATTTGTTAATTTCAATATAAATTTAAAGAAAGAAGTTAAGTGAGAGTAATTTTTTTTAATCAATTCTAAAGGAAATTCTATCAATTAAAATGGATTATGTAACATATTAAAAGTTTGGGTAGTGAATCGGAAGTTTCCAAAGTTTAGAAAGCAAATTAAGTGAGAATAACCTTGAAGTTACCACAAATGAGATTAATACTAACATCTTTAATAACATGAAACTGAAATAAACCTTTTCGATTGGTATCTATTTAAAAGGAGAGTGGAAAAAACTTAGGTTGTTACTTAGAGTACTAAAAAGCTTTTCTATACATAACTAATAGCGATATAAGCACTACAGAATACAAGGTGGCATTGATTCTCTCGTAATCTAATATTTAGATCACACATATGTGCATCTATTAATTATAGT
>CAMOHE010044501.1:60006-72903 GCA_946598075.1 Artocarpus hirsutus
GTTGCTAAATGCTTGGAGAGTGACTATAAAAAATTCAGTTGCAAAAGTACAAGTTGACTTATTTATTATTCTAAAAAAAAAAAAAAAACTTAATTGGTAGCATTGGAACTCCAAATCTTATAATGCATAAAATCTGGAGTACTACTAGGCTACACAGCAAACACATGCAATACATGTTTAAGAAGAAGTAATTTCACAAATTTTAAGTACTAATTAATGGAGAAAAACTTTATAGTGTTGAGAGTTCTATAATACTTTTCAACCATAACAAGGTGGAATTTTTTTTCTCTCCCTTCTTTTTTTTTTTTTTTTTTTTTTTTTTTTTTTTTTTTTTTTTTTGCTTAGGAGAGGAAGGTAGTCATTGTTGGTGGCCAACAAATTATTCCTGCACGTTGCGAAGTTTTGGAGTTTTATTATTAATAAAGGAAGAAAGAAAGAGACAAGGACTCGTTTAAGAAGACATAATTCTGACCGAGTGAGCGCGCAACGACGAGGAATTAGGACAAAACATCGCGCAATGGTATAATTTGATCACGAGGAAAGCCCCACAGCAACTTCTACTTCCACTTCCAGCCTGTTTCTCATTCTTTTCTCTTTTCTAATTATGATGAATTAACAGTTTTTTTTTAAACATTCATTGTTTTTGAATTATATATCTTGTTTTCTAATTATCATGATTTCAGGAGATTTTGTTTGTATTTTTGTTTGGAAGCAATTATATGAAGTATCTATTTAAGTGTTTTTTAAAGAAACTTGAAATTTCATTCAAGACGCTAAATTAGCAAAGAAAACCAAAAAAAAATCATAATAGTCAAACCAATAAATCAACTTTTGGGTTCAAATTTCATGAGTAATCCTATTTAACCTCATGAGATTATAACCTCGCTATTAATAAAACAGAAGGACTCGGTCTAAAAAGTACACACTACAAGAAAAACTACATTTAACGACATATTATTTACAACATGTAGTTTTTGAATGTCGTTGAAAAGTACATACAACGACATCTTCAACAAATATGTCGTAATAACATTTGAAACAATAATTAATGACATCTATATATATGTCGTATTAAAGGTCTCCTTTTAACGACAATAGTTTAGTATCGTTAAATTATTTAACAATAAGTAGGAGATGTCATCAAAGCTTTGGAGATTCCACGACACCTCTTATAGACGACATCTTGACCAATATCGTCTATAAGAGTTGTCGTAGAATCTCCAAGGCTTTGATGACATCTCCTACTTGTCGTTAAATAATTTAACGATACTAAACTATTGTATTTAAAAAGAGACCTTTAATACGACATCTATATAGGTTTTGTTAATTATTGTTTTAAATGTCGTTAATGACATCTTTGTTGGAGATGCCATTATATATATTTTTCAACGACATATAAAAATTACATGTTGTAAATAGTATGTCGTTAAATGTAGTTTTTCTTGTAGTGACATTACATATTATACTAGAGTCTACAGTTTTGTGAGTAGAAAGGTTTTAACCTGAGGAGGAAAAAGATTTTTCAGATTTCATATACCTTAATCTTTATCATTCACATATCAATCTAGATCGACTCCGGTTAATAGAACAAGTCAATTAAGGTCATGGATCGACAACAACTAGAAGACCACAGGATGATGTCTCGATCAAGTCACGAAGAAAATGACTCAAGCCATAAATCGACTATAGCTCTAAGAGTCGATGAGAACTATTTAGCTTAGGAGTAATCGACCGTCCTACAAATATTTCAAAGATTTATGTTACCCATATTTGTTAGATATAGATTCTATGGAGAAATTAGCTTCTGTAGGAAAAAGGAAATTTTATTTTAAAGATTAGGAAAGTCAAATATGATCAGTAAACCCACTAGAACCTGGGATGTGTCATGCAGAGCTCTTTCTTTCTTTTTTTTTTTTTTTTTCCTAACAGGTACGAACAAGTTAAGAATCTAGAAAACTTTTAGAAATACCATTTCGCTGCACAAAATGGTTTTTGAGCTAACATGGAATGCCAAAAATACACTTGACAATATCATACCAAGATACAAGCGGTCAACCCACCAACGATGATAATCTATCCTACTATCGGTGGTATCCCGACGTGTGCTAAAGGTAGCCCAATGTAAACATCTTGTCGTGTTCATGACAATTTTGGCTACTACCATATTGGCAGTATTGCATCATGCTACCATCTGTAGGCTATTATGCTACAGGTAAGACATCATCAGTGTACTGAAAAAATCATCAAAAGAAAAGACTCAAGAGGAGGTGGAGGCAAAGCCGCCTATCGGCAACACACTTGTGGACTTCTTACTAGCGCAGGGAGGAGCTCCCATCATGCAGGTTCGGGGTGGCCTATGCAAGGGAGATCTTTTTCAATTTGTTAATTTCAATATAAATTTAAAGAAAGAAGTTAAGTGAGAGTAATTTTTTTTTTAATCAATTCTAAAGGAAATTCTATCAATTAAAATGGATTATGTAACATATTAAAAGTTTGGGTTGTGAATCGGAAGTTTCCAAAGTTTAGAAAGCAAATTAAGTGAGAATAACCTTGAAGTTACCACAAATGAGATTAATACTAACATCTTTAATAACATGAAACTGAAATAAACCTTTTCGATTGGCATCTATTTAAAAGGAGAGTGGAAAAAACATAGGTTGTTACTTAGAGTACTAAAAAGCTTTTCTATACATAACTAATAGCGATATAAGCACTACAGAATACAAGGTGGCATTGATTCTCTCGTAATCTAATATTTAGATCACACATATGTGCATCTATTAATTATAGTGATTGTCACCCCTTTAACGTTTTGTGAGTACTTAAAGAGACTAGTTAGACCCAATTTTGGACGATCAAAATTCAGAATCAAAATCTACACATTTTTGTTCTAAAAAAAAAATCTTTAAAAAATTTACGTTTGTCCTCATGATGTTTGGAGTGAAAATGCAAAGAAATTTTATTGAAAAACTTTAGTAATTTTCTTAAAGAAAAGGAAACTGCTTTTCTAAACAGCCTATAAAAATTTTCTGACTAGGTTAAAATCTGTCTTTAACAGTGACAAAAGTATTTATTCTCTATTGCCTATTGGCCTTTTGAATTTATCCTGGCTAGGGATGAATTACAACCTAAAAGCAAGGCTACTGACGTGTAGGTGAATCGGGAAACTGGTCACATGTTTTTTTGGGTAATTTCTCTAATGGGACTAAAAATATCTATTAGGAGGTATCGGATTTTCAACATTTAGATCTATAGAAACAAAAGTGATTTTGGTTAAATACAATAATTTTAAAACATGCACTACCGATAAAGATTTTGATCGATGAAAGACTCTTTTTTTTAAATTATAATAAACTACTATGTCTCAACTCTGTAATACCTATGAGAAAACCTTATGCACATGAACCTTCCACGCATTAATCAATATTAATGATGGGAATTGATTGCATCTGAAGTCAACTGCTCATTATATTGATCAGTATTCCCGAAAATGAAACCAGTAACTTACACAAAAATAGAAATTATTTAGTGATAAATTTTTTTTTTTTTATCTCTAATACTAGTCATCAAAATGAAGCTTCGATGATGATGATGATTATTATTATTGTTGTTGTTGTTTTATTTTTTTAACAAAAACCCAAGATTTTTTTTCCCTCTAAATACAAATTATGAGTAAAGGGCCTCTGTGGTGCGAAAGGTTCTCTCTCCATTAACAGAACGAGAATTTTTTATAATTTTTTATCTTTTGAAACTTATTTTGTATAAATGACACAATATAATGTGACACAACTTTTTTTAAATATACATAAATAAGCATGTTTTTTAAAAGTGTGTTATAACATGTAATTTCTCTTAAAATATAGAAACAAGTGATATAACAGCTAAGCTAGAATTATAAAGCAAAATTTAGAGGGGCCTTTCTACTGGAAAAATATATAGATTTATGCTTGTTCTTAATTTAAAATTTGAGGAATGCAACAAGAATAGGACATGTTCTGATTTTTTCTACGAAAATTAAAGTAAATGTAACGTTTTTAAAACTTGTTGAAGTAATTAGCATATTTTAAAAATATTTATAGTAAATAATAATAAATAGAAAATTTTTCACTTATTTATTTATTATGAGTAAAAAAAATTTATCGGTAAATTTTCTTTTTATTACTATTTACTGGAAGTATTTTCAAAACCTAATATTTACTCCAAAAAAGTTTTAAAAATATGATATTTTCTTTATTTTCTTTTTTCTATTGCAGTAAGAGAATTTGGATTTCAGTCACTCTAAAAAAAAATCATCAAAATAGTTGGTCTAAGGGAATCTACTAGAATATGATTAGTAATCTATCAGATGTTCGTTGGAAGCAATAGTTATCACTGAAGGTTGACGTAGTTGAATAGTAATCTAACAAAAGGCAATTTTTTACAAATGTCATCTTTTAAGATTTGCTTTTTATAAATGCATACATTCATTTGTGGCACAACTTAACATGTGATATGAATGATAGTGTGGTATAAACTTTTCTAAAAATAACATAAATAAACACAATTTTTAAAAGTGTGGCATAACATATAATGTTCTCTCTAACAAATAATCAATAATAATCTTCCAGATTATTTTTCTTTTTCAACACAAACAATCAGTCGTGTCCTTTTTCCAGTTACCAAACATATGTAATCCGGTATATTAAGACCAATAATCTATCATAATCCACGTGAAAAAAACTAAGAAAAAATCATGAAAAATATACATCAACAAAAAGATACAAAAAATTTCAACGAGAAAATCTAAAACAAAATAAAAAATAAAAAAATCACATCACACACTGTTAGACTAGATTAGTAGTTTTCCTTAAAGCATAGTTGTGACAACATATTGACAATAACTCTTATTTTTCACGCAATGGATTCCATGAATATGAAATAATCTTTTCAACCCCATAATAATGTGCCTCCAACTTACCATGCTTTTGATTAATCAAAACTAATCTCAGCAGTGACAAATACATGCGTCCATTTATCGCTTTGTATTAAGTTATAATCTATAAAATGGTAAACAATAATAGACTAATTCTTATGATGGTTTTTTTTTTTTTTTAAGAAACATAATTCTGTTGTGACCCTAGTAAAATGTACTCTAAACGTATTGGTCCCCGTATGTAGTTTAATATCACAACAATCTGGATAATATCATTCCGTTCGTACATAATAGAAATATACAACACCACAACTTTATCAAAATTAACCTTCTGATTTTATTTATCAATTTTGAACCAAAATTTTTTACTACGTCCTTAGAAATTATATCTTTTTAATGAATACTTCGTATACATAATTAAATGACTTGTACTATTGTATAGGAACCTTGTAAATCATAATATTTACAGACAAAATTACGAAGTATAATTATTATATGAATTTCTCATAAAAACAATTATTAGATGAATTATTAAAAAAAATTACCATGATTTATTTCTCATAGTTTTATACAAGGATTGCATAAAAAAATCTCATAATCAGTAACCGAATTCTGCCCCCGTTTTCCTTCTTTATATATTAACATAAAAACATTTCTAGCACAGTTTCAAATTATGTTCCATTTGCAAATTTTGACATAAGCAATGCACCCTATTTTCCGTGTTCAATTGGAGATATGTAAACTTGGAGCCAAATTTGAAATAAAGTATAGCACTGTTTGATATTTGATTCGGATAATTAGTTCAGGTATTGTCGTGCTCATTTAATCACACAACATTGTTATTTTTAAATTATTTATAAGTTTCCAAGCTATGTAATTATGACAAAAAATAGATATAGAATTTAAAATAATATTATCAATTAGAAAACAAAATAAAAAATCTTATTAAATTTACCTCTTTACAAATCCAATTCTAAATATAACATTGATATTTACATTTGTATCGAAGATGGTCTAACATTAAAAAAAAAAAAAAAAAAAAAAAAAAAAAAAAAGCCACAAAACTAAAGAGGTAAACTGAATGAGGCATATTCCCATTTTTTTTTTTTTTTTCACTTAGGGATGAAATTAATTCCAGCAGAGTGGATCTATGCCGTCTAGGAAGGCATATTTAATTAAATGCCCAAAATAGAAAAAGTTTAGGTCAAAAGCATAGGAAAAAAAAAAAAAACAAAATAATGCTCATAATAAACTAGTAAGGCTCACCTTGATAATATTTTTCTTAGCTTTTCCTTTGGGAATGCGAGCTAGCTTTCATGGTGTGTTCTGAATTCCATTAAAGGACAATAGTTGTGGTAGCTTTAAGCCCTTGTAACGACAACAACCATGCAATATTCACAAATCTGTTAACTTAAAAAAGCTGTTTGGCGCAATAAACACGTGTTAGTAATCCAGCACATGTACATGTTTCTTGGCCTCTTTTACAGAGTTGTTGTTTAAATTGACAATTTCTCTAGTGAAAATCAAAAAAAAAAAAAAAAAAAACTTAAGTCTTTCAACTATCAGATATGCAAAAAAATAATTTTGACAAGATTCAACTATCAGATATGCAAAAAAATAATTTTGACAAGATTCAAAGTGGACCGTCAGTAAAAGTTTTCGTCAGAGAAGTTCTCTTCTAAATTATATATTTATCAGAAAAGAGTAATTCTACACCAAATTATTGAAAGCACTCTAAACCAGATAAATCTCTAAAGCAGCAGCCATGAAAAAAAAAGGGCGGGTAAATCTCACTGCAAAAGAATAAAAACTGAAATAGATGAAAAACAATTTTCGTGTACTACCAAAATTTCAAAACATTCTTCTAGTAATATTGTTCTCTTTTATTCTTTTCATCAAACAATATAGGATCTTTTCCTCCGTTCAATTCTACAGAAGAAAATAAAGCACTTCTCTTAATTTCCATTCAAAATAAATAAAGCTTCATTTCATTTGATTAGCTCTCTTATAGTATTCGCAATGCATTGAAAACCTTGAGTGAAATTTGCAACGCCCTTAAGTGGGGGTTAACAATTTTTAATAAATAAAATAAAGATCAGAAAATAAAAATAAAACATCAAAGTAATTTGCCCAAAACTTAAATAAAAACTCTCAAAATAAAAAAAAATCATAAACAAATAAATAAACTGCAGTTTAATGTAGCACCTTAAATTTTAATAATATAAAACTGTCATCATCATTATTCCAACCCTTAACACATCTTAAAACAGTCATAGAAAGTAACAAATGATGCTTACAATATCATGAATAACATTCTTTGATACATGAAACAATTCCAACATAATACAACTATATAGCTTCCTCAACTATATTTCTTGTCACCACCTCACACACACTGTGAGTCCCGAAAAGATGAAAATATAAGGGAATAACCAATAACATATTCAGTAGAGAAAACCATTACTCACCTTAAGGTTTTATTCTTTACAACATTAAACCTGTATGGTTAGTTAGTTTTCTTCATTATCCAAATTATAAGATTTATTATGATCATATTCCATGGATACCATAGTTAATCATTACCAACTTTCATGCATATAAATATATACAATTGTTACAATTCATCATTATTCCTAGGTATCCACATTCAATAGAGTATCACTCAACTCATCAAAACCTAAGTGGGTGTGCTTGACTACCCTGTAAACATTCCAATGGTGTTCTAGTGAGGGGACATCAAGCCCCGAGTCCTCACCAAGTCGATTATTGTACAGTGCGTTCTAGGACTTTCGACCCAAGGGAGCTTCATCACCTCTTCCCTATTTTACCTTTTAGGGTATTCGTGCCCAAGGACGTAACCGCCGCCCTCTTCACGTCTCATCATTTCTCTATATTCAATCGTTATTTATAGAGTTACTTTTCCTAATCGTGCTTCTTAATTTACAACAACATGCGTCAAATCATTATGTTCCTCGCTGTACAATATAAGACAAGTTCCACATCATCATGTAATAGATATAATAATATATATTTAATATATCATATGCATATCTTGTAACATAAAACAACCAAATTTTAATTTATCAAAACCTCACAAAAGATGAGTAATAGAATTCTTACCTCTTTACAAATATTTATTGATAATTTCTAGCTTACACAATTCACCATATAAGCTCCAAGTACGCTGTTGTCCTAAAACGTGTAAAATAACCATACTTTAACTTAAATCCTAATTTCTACTTATGTCAATTTATCATTTATTTTTATTAGTGTGCCACAATCATTAATGTACTAAAATTGTGAATATCACTTTTCTAACTTAATTTTAGTAAATTATAAAATAACAATAAAATTAAAATATACAAATTTTATTTTGGTACGAAATATGTTAAATGAATTTTTAAAATAAATAATACGATTATAAAATATTTAGAAATAAAATAATTGAAAAGTTTGATATTCATTAAAATAAAATTATTTGAAATTACAAACTTTTTATAGAAACTATTTATTATTTCCGAACATAAGTTATCAAATAACCACCCTTGTCCTGGTGGTTTGGCCTCCTTTATTTATCCCTAAGGTGGGGGTTTCAAATCCTACCTAAAGCTAACATTTGCCTCTATTTTAATTAAATCTCTATTTTGGAAAAATGACAAAAAGCCGAAAAAACAACATAAAATCTGGAAAAATACACATACAGGTTCTTGATTGTTCTTTACCCATTCTCAATCAAAATTCAAGTTTGTAACATGTTTCTAAGCTTAAAAATAATGTATAATCATTCACAAACATCAAAAACACATTACTCACAAATTTTCATACCAAAATGCAACTTAAAATCGAAGTTAAAGTTTTAGAAATCTAACCTTAAAACTTAGCCAAAAACTGTGATTTTGTCTTAAAAATGTTTAAATCTTCCTTGATTCTTGAGCTTGTAAGAAGTTGTTTGTGGATTTTGTGATAGAATAACTTGAGTTTTCCTTTGGTTTTTCTCTGCTTGTTCATCTAGAAAAGGAGAGAAAAAAAAAAGAAATGCAAAGGAGGGAAGAGCGAGAAGTGTCAGTGTAAGAAAAAGAAAGAGGAAAGAAGATAGAAAAGAAAGGCAGGGGAGTGCGACGTGGAAAGGAAAGGAAGAGAGAAGGGAGTTGAATAAGAAGAAGAATAATTGAGGGGGAGACAAGGTAGGTGAGTGTTAGATGCTTAATGTCTCCCATGGAGACTTTTAGACATAAAATGCTAAAAGGATATTTTTGTAAATAATTAGAAGTTTCCAGGGTGTTTCGATAAATATACTAAATAGATATAGAAAAATTTTAAAAAATTTAAAAATAGGTAGAAACGAATAGGATGAATTAAATTTTAGATGAAACAATTTTTTTTATGGCACACTAATAATTAATTTAATTATCATAATACCCGTTAGGAAAATAACATGTGTCACAAAATTGCTTTGTTTTCTTGTCTTTTTCCTATTTTATTTAATTTTCTCTATTTCAATTTATGCATGAATATATATATCTATATATATATCACACTAAAACATCCTTATACATCGCACCTAGCAAATGGGGTCAAGGGACATATGGAAAAGAATTTTGATGGTCTAATAAAAGATAGTACTAGATCCGCGTCCTCCACCAGCTGCCCCTTTAAATTGGGGAACTCTGCAAAAATCTAATCCAACCAACCAACCATTTTATTGTCTGCATTCTTGCATACATATGCATTCGCAGCACATCAGTATGACCTAAAATAAAATAAAATAAAAATTCTTTTAACTCTCATAGCCTTATCTTCATTTATAGTCACTTCTTCCCTATCTCTATAGCACCTCCACAGCATGTACCTGGTGGCATGGAACTACTTTTTTTCCCTCTTCTATCGGTATAAAGTCAAATAAAAAAGAAGTGTGAAAATTAGCCAAATTTGGTATTGTTTAACTCATATTTGAAAATTTAATATTAAAAAAAAACTCACCGGTTTGTTATTATTAACTATTGGTCACACCAAAAATAAATAAACAAATAAAAGAGAGATGATCAAGTGGGGAAAAAAAGTAAGCTGTTGTGAATCATTTTACCTTATCAAAAAGGATATGATATATGGAAGTTATCCCGCAGAAGGGAAAAAATAAAAGAAAAAAAAAAAAGAAAGTAGCTAGATGGGGAATACGGGAAAATGATAGAAAAAGAGTTGTGTGTCAGAAGAGGATACAATGCACTTGTGAAGGGGATTAGGAGAGAGCCATTCATTTCATGAATTTATGAAAAAGGGGACTACCCTTTTTCTCTAAAAACTGAGGCCTCTTTTAGTATGTTGGGACCTTAGTGGGATATCTCACATGGGGTCTCTTATTTGGTAGATGTGGGTTGACCACCAAAAAAAATTTTTAAAAAAAAATTATTTTTTTCTTTAATTTATTTATAGTGTAGTGACTTTGGATTTGATTCGAATAGATAAGAGAAATGGTAGTTAGTGAGGCATGATACTTGAGACATGAACACTTCCATTGTTCGACCCTGCCTTGGGAGGCAACCTACCTTCCCATTCCTCTCCTTGCAAAAAACCCACAGAGATCTAGAGTGGTTCTCTTTCTCTCTCTTGCGTCTTTGGGATTAATGATTGGACATCAATTTTTTGAAGCATTGTTTAGTTGATACTATATTACATCAAAATACGTACAAGAGAAGAATTTATAGTTTGATAATAAGACATAAAAGGCACATGATTCGCTTTATTTGAAAACTAATGATGGACAGCCATGCACACGCAACGTTTTTAATTCTCGTTTGCGTGGGTTTGCAAGTTCTAGTGCCGGGTGTATTGGCATTTATCAGGTTAGGATCAGTGGTCATAACTTTTCGCAAATTATTAAACTCCGTCAAGTTATTGCAAGACTTAAAATTTCTAATTTCATTCCTTTCCAAGCAATTGCATAATTATCTAGATTTTCTCCTTAAAGATCAATGCTAGTTACTAAAATCTCGTTGTTAACTTTTGCTATCATACTCTAAGACTATTATTTGTCTTTATTTTTTAAAATTTAATGGTATTATAAAGGTGGCTTTCTGGATCATCATCAAGTTGAGTCGTCCAAGCGCTAAATGTGACTTTAGCAGCTTTCTCATTTGCTTCATGCAAACAAAAGCATTAGGAGAAAAATGAAATGCAATGGAAAATATTCTAGATATAGAGTTGTTAACTAACGAGATGAAGAAATATCTGCTTGTTACAAGCAATCAGATTCCTCCAGCTTACAAATGATTAAATTCTTACCGTTTGATATCTTAGGCTGTGTTTGGCAACCAACTATATACTTAGAATCACTATAATATAAAATTTTCATATATTATGGTGTAAAGCAAAATTAGGCTACAGTGTAAAGCTCTTATATGCTATAATAGAAAGCAAAAACATACTAGAGTTTAAAGCACCTATATACTATAATAAAATCGTTACAATTTTTAGTTCTAACTGAATTGTCAAACATACGCAACATTAATATTTGTCATGCAAAATGAGCAGCTTTACTGCCAGGCTTTCCTAAGCCTTTTGCGGTTTGCGGCATGGAAATGTTAAACCCTTTTTTTTTTTTTTTTCTTCTTCTTTCCTCTATATTTGTACGAGATATGAGATCATAATTTCTACTTCTCAGACAAGATAAAGTCGGACTTATGTAATATATATATATATATATATATATTATATAGGCGTACTTACAGAACTTAGTTATTAAAAGTACACACTTTCTTACACGGATCGACTGAATTTAGTTCCTTATGTTTTGGAAAGAAAAGATTGGCTTCTTCGATTTGATGTGAAAGACAGTTACGTCTCAACTAGGAACTGCTGCTAAAAGGAAAATAATGAAATCCCAATGGTGTTAATTTTCACGTGTAACTGCATCATATAAAAATATTCACTTGGCTTTGGTTATTAGACAATATAAAAACACTAATAGTGTGACACGTAGTTTCAATATAAAACTCTCATATATTATATTATTTTTTTAAAAAATTGGTTTAAACTACATTTTTTGAATGTCTTTTTATATTATAAAAATTGTTGTATTTCAAATCTTCATGAAAGTTTTAGTAGCTTTAATTATATGAGTATCCCCTTTTCCTTGGCATATTAACTTCCACCAACCCTTGAAAAAGTCATGATATTTCTTAGGTATATATAGCATATATACACACACACACACACACGTTGTGTTTGGTCTATATTTTTGTTCTTACGTTGAGCAATTATGTACTTGTGATTGAAAATTCTTTTGGTTTAAAAAGCAAACAAAATATTTTTTTTGGGATATTTAGTCCTGTCACTGCATGCATATTATCATGGGCATTACATAATATATTATATACATATAGAGCCACTAGTACTATTCTCAACAAAAGCAATATATATGTTAAAAAAACATGCATAATTAACAATTCCTTCCCACAAAAAAAAACATGAACATCAGAAATCAACAAGAAGTAATCAGTAAGATCATCAACACTTTCTTTACAACCCCATATCAAAACCATTAATTAACAGTAATACATTTTAAAATTTAAGCTACACAAAATTAACCAACTGTCTCAAAAACCCTTTTCCTCACTTAATTTCATCTAAGCATTGGAGCCGAAATATTACGCTGGTAGGCCTTCAATAAAGCGGAGTAATTCAAGTTCCCGGCAGCAAAATGCACGGGCCCGGCTGGAAAACCTAACGCACCACCACCCCCAGCCGCCGCTGCTGTGGCCGCGGGCCTATTAGCCCCGGCCTGCTCCAACGTCTGAACTTGCTTTTTCAAAAACTTGACGTAATGAATTGCCTCGTCCAACATTGACGCCGTGTCCATCTTAGTCCCTCCGGGGACCAGTCTCTGCAGGATCCTTATCCTCTCGCTTATCCTCTCCCTTCGGTGCCTCGCCGCCACGCTCTGAGGGTCCTTCGATATCTTCACGTTCCGCCTCTTCGGCGGCTTTATC